>JAUTXW010004488.1:0-79211 GCA_030620095.1 Kuschelorhynchus macadamiae | reverse complement strand
GTTGTGTTATGTTAACCTTGAGACGACACGTATTGCTGGTATTAGCAAATTAAAGAGATAAGTTTTTTTGCAAATAAATCGGAATTCTATCTGTTATTAATGAATTTAATTTAATGCTGAAAACAGAACTCCGCGAGGCGAACTCTAAGCCGTTAGGATGCCCCAAAACCGGTAGTAACAAGTAAAAAATGTTGATTATTCAATATAATTTTAAAATTCTAAAAAAATTTTGGTGCTATCTAGACACTTAAAAATGAGTTAACAATTGTTTTTGCATTTTTCGATTATATTTCAAGTCGGATAATTGTTAAACAAAAGTTACTAAAATTATTTCGTGGCCTTTAACACAACTATACTATGATATTATGATAAGGCGATATTTTTAATTGTTATAACCTATCAGTTATTAATTTTATTATTGAAATTAACAAAAAACTAAAAAATTAAAGTTTTTTGTTAGCTTCAATGAATGAATAACTAATAGATTATAACAATTAAAAACATCGCACTGTCAGTACAGTTGTGCGATAAAAAATTAAAAGGGCCACGACGTGAAAAAAAAAACCTTGAGAAATGTAAGGGGTATAGTAAAAAATACAAAAATATTACATTTTGAGCACCTTGTATCTAGAAAACCAAGCGTTTGCGGATCCCTATTTATATGAATTATTTTTTCAAATTTTTATGAAATAAATTAACTACAATTTTGGACATGAATGAATTTACACCCTATATGTCTTCAGTTTGGTGGAAATCTTAAACTGTGTACAAAGAAAAAAAACTGCGTCGAATGTTAATCATACAATAGGGACTTGCATAAATTTTTAAATAAGAAAAAATACTAAAGATTATAAGGCCATGTGGTATTTAAACATATCTAAAAACAATCAATTTTATTGCCTCCCTGGCCGATAAAAGGCCATTAAGAAAGCCCTAAAATTCAAATTACGTCACCCAACCAAAAACGGGCCGTTACTTCATTACGTATACGACAAATCTGGCAACAGTTCAACAACAGGCGTCATTGGTTGAGCCATAGCCAGACGACATTGGCAGCGTTTTGTGATTTCAATTTTGTTAGTGTCGAGTTTATTTTGTTCAGTTTGTTGTTTACGTATAAATATTTATTTACCAGTAATACATCCTTTTCTTTTAAATAAACATAAAAATTAAACCACAAAATTAAAACAAACAAAACTGCCAATACTGCCCTCAACCATGACAGCTGACAGCCAGCGGTGTTTGCATTTTCGCCGGTCGTTGGCGACGTTGCCATACTGGTACGATGTGACGTCAAACCGTAGACGGCGCCAAATACTGTCGTTTGAAATGATCCGTTTGCGCGCGAAATTTTAGAACTTTATTACAAAATAAGTATTAATTTTTAAGGCGTTATATTTTAGATATTTACTTTTTATGTGTAAGAGAATACGTTAATGTAATAAAAAAAAATATGCAAGTTCCCTATTATATAAACTTCACATTATGACCGAGTTAGCTGACATTTATATTTGTCAAAAGATGTTTACACTAATTAACTTGGTGAAAAGTTCAACTAGAACGAACGACTACATCAGTTTTAGAGGCAAAAAGCCACCAAACGCCATCATTTGCGCAACTCAAAAAAATTTTAAAATTATAGATCTCAATCGTAATCCAGAGGCACCAGACGGCTTCTCATATTCTTGAATCAAACCGCCACTGAGTTTTCAAATATTGATTTACGGGAGGTAATTGCGGTACAACTTCAGAGCTTTTAGAGAATCTCATTAATGTCTACCATGTACAACAAGATTTAGAGTAAAGATTTCGTTACCAATGAAATATACTACATACAACAGTACTACAATATTAATAATAGCTATAAATATATCATATATCGGCTAGAGCATATGCTGGGCTAGGTACTCGTTAGCTATTATTTCTTTCAGTGAAGCAGAATTTAAGTCAAACTACTTTTAAAACAAAGTAGCTTGCAGCTATAACTACATATTTATTTTTTGCCCTGTATTCCTTAAATACTTTTAAGAGTAGCTTAGATAAACAGAAACTTGAAGTAATAAATTTAAAAATTTCATAAAAAATATGAAATTTTGGCAGCTAACTAAAGTCGATGGGGATAATTCGCGCAAAATATTTTCAAGATGGCGGCACTTCCGGTTATAGAAGTAGAAGTAGACGTCGAATTTCTTTTTTTAAATAGAACTTTCCTTATATTATCAATTTTTGGATTCCTCGAAAAATTCTAGGTATATTTCATGTATAATATCCTATACCTAAGTTGAACTGTTTTTGAGATATTTTGAATTTTATTTAAAAAATGACGTTTGCAGGTCTATACCTAACTATAAATATCTGCTTATCGAAGTCTCTCTATTATTTATTTGCGGGTGGCTTCCTTGTCCAAAAGGATCCACTTTAGTGGCCTGTGCTGATATTTTTATAATAAATAAATATAGAGTGATCAAAAATTGACATTATAAATATACTTTAAAAAATCGTTAAAAGTTACTTTTTTCAAATGGAAACCCCCAATTTTTATAATTTTATCTTATTTTAACACTTAAAATAAAGGTGACTTTGTATAAAGTTGTCTATTCCAAAAATTGTAGTTTTTGGGTTGTTGACGATTTAACATTTGTTTAACGCTGTTCGGCGACGGTTTCTGTTTATCTGGATATCTATCAGCAAATATCTGGCATGTTCTTGTTAAAACTCTGTTAGATTCCCCACAGATAATAAACAAATTCAAATAATCCTCGTGTGTGTAATTTAATCGCCCCGGCATGATTATTAGTTTAATAATTATTATAATTACTATAATAAATAAATAGTATTTTAGTAGGTAATTGTCAAACGACAACAAATATTACGTTTCTATAGTAACCAATTAGTTTTGTTCTTGCCAGGCCTCCCCGCCAAGGCCAACTACCAAGAAAACTTAGAAGTCGTCTGGTATTATTAGAATAAAAAATGTTAAATTGTCAATAACTCAAAAACTACAAATTTTTGGAATAGACGACGTTATACAAAGTCACCTTTATTTTAAGTGGTAAATAAGATAAAATTATAAAAATTTGGGGGTTTCCATTTGAAAAAAGTAACTTTTAACGATTTTTTTAAGCATATTTATGTCAGTTTTTGATAACCCTATATTTATATATTATAAAAATATCAGCACAGGCCACTAAAGTGTACCCTTTTGGACTAGGAAGCCAATCGCAAATAAATAATAGAGAATTCGATAAGCAGATATTTATAGTTATGTCTAGACCTGCAAACGTAATTTTTTACATAAAATTCAAAATATCTCAAAAACAGTTGAACTTAGGGATAGTATTTCGAGGAATCCAAAAGTTGGATTATATAGAGGATGTTCTATTTAAAATAAGAAAGTTGACGTCTACTTCCGGTCTTGAAAATATTTTGCGCGAATTGTCCCCATCGACTTTAGTTAGCTGCCAAAATTTCAAATTTTTCTAAAGCCTACTTTCTGAGAAATCCGATCGCCGCAGTTCGTCGTGGGACACCCTGTATATATATATATACATATATATATATATATATATATATATATATATATATATATATATATATATATATATATATATATATATGTATATGTATATGTATATATATATATATATATATATATATATATATATATATATATATATATATATATATATATATATATATATATATATATATATATATATATATATATATATATATATATATATATATATATAGTCACATTAGAAAGTTATAGTTGGCTGCTTTTTGACAGCTTTTTGATGCTCATTTTTTCGATCTGATTAAAAAATCTGGTTCAGGTACAATGTTAAAAAATCTTCTGTCTTGTTTTAACAATCCAATAAGATAATTCTTCGCTGTGTTTTTTAATTTGGGGTAGGGATCCAAAAAGAAAAGTCAAATATTCAAAAAGATCTACGTTTCGCAATTTATTATTGCATCTTCAGGACAATTTTAAGGATTTGACTTTTATAGTCATATGAAAAAATACACGAACAACACATAGGTAAACAAAGTGAAAATCACATACATGGGTTACAACAATAAAATGAAACACCACAACTAATTAAAACAATTCAACCTAGCTCGTTCAACGGTTGTTTGAGAGAAGAAAACAACCGTTGAATGAGCTAGGTTAGATTGTTTTAATTAATTGTGGTGTTTTTATTTTATTGTTGTAACCCATCTATGTGATTTTCACTTTGTTTACCTGTGTTGTTCGTGTATTTTTTTATATGACTATAAAAGTCAAATCCTTAAAATTGTCCTAAAGATGCAATGATAAATTGCGAAACGTAGACCTTTTGAATATTTGACTTTTCTTTTTGGATCCCTACCCCAAGTTAAAAAACACAGCCAGAGAGTTAAAAAATCTGTATTTGTTTTTTCCTACAGATAACCCTTTATTACGGCTGTAGATGGTCGTCAAAATAAAATGGATGACTCTGTAAAATTTTTGACATTGACGTCACCGAATTGAGACGGTGTTGAAATAAAAATACTTAATATTGGTATACAGATGGCTTGTGGATGGCCGAGTTCCGGGTCAACCGGTGCCGGGATATACCGGTCAGACAATGGTGTCGGACAGGTCTTTGCGCTAGGAAAACATACAACTGGTTTTCAGGCTAAGGTCTATGCTATACTGCAGGTTACAACAAAGGAGCAAGTCGGGCTGGGAGCGGAGAACGAAATTCACTCAGACAATCAGGCGGCTCTTAAAGCCATCGGAAAGCCCAGGATGAGCTCAGCTCTAGTCCAGGGATGCAGAGATGCACTAAGTGAGCTAGCAACGACAAAGGTGCTGAGATTAAAATGGATCCCTGAGCATAGTGGTGTCGAAGGCAACGAAAAAGCGAACGAGAACCCCGCCTAGGTATAAGTAAACAATACGGCTGGCAGGTCCTGAATATATGGGCCCAGGAAAAAACAAAGGAGAATTTGTCTAGGACGAACTACTGCAGACACGCAAAAGAAATTCTACCCAACCCATGCGTATCTAAGGCAACTTGGTTGATGTCAAGGAGTCGACAGGTGATTGGGGACCTAATTGACATTTTGACAGGAGACTGTAAACTAAACAGGCACATGTTCCAGCTACCAGGAGGAGGAGGATCCCTATAATCTCGTTGGCAAGTGTGAAAGGTGGGCAAGACGACGATGAAATACTTTCGGCATCGAGTCCTTCTCCAAGGAAGAATTACAACAACTCAACTGAAGCAAGATGCTTTCAATCATTAGAAGGACAGGCCGTCCTCGTGGAGAAGTAGAGTGAGGTGGGTGGGACGAGGTTAACGAAAAGGGCCTTTTAGGCCTAGTTGCTGGACTTGTCCCCCTCCATCTCACTACTACTACTACTAATATTCATAATAATTTCAGATGGTATCGTTATTATAGTATATTTGCAGCTTTTACGACTCTAAACCATAAAACCCCCTTTAACCATTTAAGCTAAGTCACTTACACAACATGACCAGTACCAGGATAGTGTGATTGCCAATTGCCCTCAATTTATATGAAACATGTTTAGAGTATTTTCATAGAAAAACTTTGTAATGTTCTAGTAGGAAATTTAATGTGTTGTCTCTAATCAGAATGTCTCGACGACACATAGATATAGAAGAAATATTTTAAATGTTTTCGATGATTTTACTAAAGAAAAGAATAAAGGAGGACTTTTAAGATCAGTGCTACAAATTAATCAGCGTGTAATTGAAGCTACTGGAATCTGTGAAACTAAATTGAAGAAAAGTGTCTTGAAAGTATCGAACCATTGGCCGATTTGGCCAATGGTTCAAGATGAGATAAAAGAAAATAACCAAAAGCAGCGCCCTAAATCTATAAATTTGCCATATGAAATACAAGAATCGACGTAATACATATCATTGAAGTATTCTTCTTAAAGTGAAACGAAATAAAATAACAGACATTGAAAGGACATCAATTTTTTATAAAACTATCAAGCAAATTGGATTCAAATATATAAAAAAGAATAATAGAAACGTCTATGTGTGATAGAAAGGAATTCTCGAGGGATGCACTTGTTTGTTATATGTATGGTTCACGTATGACATCATTGCAATTCTCTGGGGAAGGTGTATATATAAAGGTCGGACAAACCGGGTCCAGCTTCCCTTTGGGAAAGGAAATTTCTAAGGTGTTTTAGGCTGTGGTGTCAACAACGATGAAGGAAGTCATAGAAGGAATAGAGGCGGAGTTTGTTATTTGCTCAGATAGTCAAGCAGCGCTTAAGGCGTTGGACTTGTGATGACAGGCTGGAGCAGTTGGCGCGGAGAAAGAGGGTGAGGTTGATTTGGGTGCCGGGATATTGTGGAATTGAGGGTAACGGGAAGGCAGACTCGCAGCTAGCACATGTGGGACCAGAACCAGCTTTAGCCATTATTAGGCAGCATATAAGAACTGCACTCGGCGAATGGGATCAACAAGAACTGCGACGTGAGTGGGACCAGTTTGAAGGTGGTAGGCAAGCTAAAGACTTCATTGTGAAACCCGATAAAGGCCGAACAGAAGTGGCTGTTAACGCGAGACAGGAAAATCCTAAATTCCATCGTAGGAATAGTAAATGTTGATTAAAGAGGGACCTCTCTGTTTTAGGTATTGAGAAGGACTTTACCTGCACGGGGTGTCAGGAGGAGGAGGAGGAGGGATTATTTTTTGGCACTAAGGTCCTGCATAGTGTCGCAAAGAACTATCCTGGAAACATATCTAGACCTATCTAGGAAGGACAGGTAGATGTAATGAAGGAAACCTGGTGCCTGGTGGTGATTGAGAAAGGGTCTGTGGTAGACTGAAAGGTCTTATAGGCCTACCAGTCAAGTCTCTAGACCTCCACCAACTACTACCACTATGCAAGGCCTTGTGTGATAAAAGTACTTTTATCCATAAGAGAAACGATTTTTTTTTAAGAAAATATTCTGCTCTAATTTTAAAGCTTGGAAACTCGTTTTTATATATTTGGATGAGATGTGATAGTCAAAAATACAAAGATGCTGCTAGTGGAGGTAAAAAGCACATATTAATGCATCCAGCATGCAAGGCATAAGGCATGAAGTTTTGTAAAAGGTGCAGAAGTAAGTTTTTCGATTACATCTAGATCAGTAGACTACAATTAGTTATGCCATTCGTTTCTGTTCATTTACGTCAAATTTAAATTTCCTTTCAGTATTTTTCGGTGTTTTGTTAGATTTTTTTTAGGGATACGAAAACTTCCATTGTATGTTTCCGCGCGTAATAGTACTTGACAGAACATTCACTATAGCATGGATTAACTGGCTTAAAAAGAAGAATACTGATGTTGGAAAAAACACACTTAAATCAGAATTATTGCTTTTTGTTAAACAACACGCTAAGCCTAAGAAATATATTGTCGATATTACAATTTCCGAGTTTTGGAGACTTTAACGTTCATAATAAATAATGGTTAAGGATCTACTAAAACCGATCCGAAAAGTAGAACAGCTGTGACATTTGCAATCAGCCGAACTCCTACCAACGTATCAGACAACCTACCTACTTCCCACACATCGTTCCACATAGCCAAAACTCATTGGACTTTGACCCCGGTCTAACTACTGTTTCCTGTCCCATGCGACATGAAGTTGTAGAATCCATGCCACCTAGTACTATTTGGCACTATAGTTCCGCTAATTGGGATGGGTTGCGGGATTTCTGTTCATTATATATGCATATAAACATGTATACTACCACATTCTATTAAGACTTCAAAACCTCCCAACATTATACCTTGGTTTTAAGACTTAAGAAAACTAGTACTGATAAAAATTTCCCTAATAGCACTAAACTGGCTAAAAATGAGGCACAACATAAGCATAACTTAAAAGCTGAAAATCTGCTCTTGTACAGTCTGTTCTCAAACTCTTCCCTCTAACTACATACGAATATACCTACTCGCAATTATGAGTAAAGCAATGGAGAAGTATATCAATACTGTCCTTTTAAATTGCCTTGAAAAATATAAACTTATTCATGATAGGCAATATGGCTCCGCCACCAAAGGTCCCTAGCATATCTTTTTACCTTAACCCACACGAAGTCATCAGTGTGTTCATAATTATTATTGTTCACTAGTAGTATTTTTGTTAGTTTTGTTCAGTAAATATTGTTTCTTATCACGTACGAATTTCATTACAGCCTGTACCTGAACCTGCCTGTCGAATTAGCATGCGCCAACAACGGTTAAAAAATCTCGAATGTAACGTTCCAGATTGCTTCACAGGGTGTTTTAGACTTAAGCAGGGAAAAAAACATTTCGATTATTCTTGTACGCAATGCAAAATTAATAATTTAACTTAACTATTCATTAAAATTATACTAACTAAAACTAGAAATTAAAAAAAATACATCAGTCATGAAACTTAATTAAAATCTTAGTGTCCCAGTTTTTTATAAACCTGAATATACAGGATGTTTTTTAATTAATAGTTATAAATGAAGGATGTAATTATATGTCTCATTTTAAGACGAAAAGTTCATACAAATATGCGTCCGCAAGACCTTCGTTGTTGAGATAAAGGGTGTTACTTTTTCCTGGATTACGACCTCTTGTACAGTCCCAAAACTTTTACTAGGACTCACTGGCCATTTTTACAACAAATTTAAATTTCTTCTTATGTTTATACTTTTTTGGTCTCTTAGATTTTTTCAATATTTTGAAACCTTTAGAAATTAATTAGAAAATAATTCATTCATGTCTACCTAATTTCAATGTTATAATAAATTAACATTACAATTTTACCATTTTTGTTCCATATGCTAAGACCATGCACGAATGTATATTTTGCTAAATAAATTCTAGTCTGTAAGACTCTTAGAAACTAAAAAATTACAGAATAGAGTGGGGAAATTTATTTTATTGTAAAAATGGCCAGCAAGATCGCAGTAAAAATGTCGTGGGGGTAAACGGGGTGGCGGCCTGGGAAAAAGTACCACCCTGTAGATTTCTTTAAAATGTTTTATACAGGGTGTTAAAGATTTGACCAAATATATTTTAACGCATGATAGTATAACCCATTATAATTAAAAATATTGTATAACGTTGGGTCTATTCTTTTTAACTTTATTTTATTTTATTAATTTTTAAGCACAGCATTAATATTTTTACTTATTTTATTATGTGAAACGTATGACAAAAACAAATCGCAAACATAATAAAATTGTAATGGTTTTGTTTTTGTTGCTTCCACTTCCACCTTGCTTAGTTTTTTGTTGTGACGTAGTGCATACAAATGAATATTTGTATGCATAACGCACTTTATCTCAAAAAGGAAAATCTTGCATACATACTTTTATATAAAGTTTTAACCCTAGAATGAGCAAAAAATTATATCCTGCATTTTTACAAAAATTAAAAAACACCCTATATATACAATATACATAGTCGGGAAAATATCTAAAAAAAATTAAGCTATTAACTAGCTTAATATATTATGTAGCAGTCATTTAATAATAAGATCTTCTGACATCTAGAGTCAGTTTATTACGATTCAATTGTACCACGAAATAGTGCCTCACTCTTATAATTTTTTAACCATTTTTTAGTGACATTTTGGCTAGTTAGGAACATACTTTTGCATTTTTTTATCAACACAGCGTTGCCACATATTCTTCTGATTCCTAATTTTCCCTACCAACTTTTTTGTTTATATATATATATATATATATATATATATATATATATATATATACATATATATATATATATATATATATATATATATATATATATATATATATATATATATATATATATATATATATATATATATATATATATATATATATATATATATATATATATATATATATATAACCGAAAGTTAGTAGCAGAAGTTCAGATTAAAAAAATATATATTGCAACACTGTTATAGTAAAAGGACATCAAAATTTTATTTTACTACCAACCAAAATCTCATTCTAACAATCTGACACCTTGATAAAGAAAAAAGTTACAAGGATGGAGCACTATCTTGCAACACCCGGTTTATAAAACAACTAGTTTTTATTAATTGATCTAGATTTAATTATCGATCTAGATTGGATTCGTTGTAGTACGTATGTTGATTACACACGTCAATTGACTGTATAATCTTTACTAGCTACTATTGTCCAGTACCTTGCCCAACTCCGATAGACGATATACTTACGCAACAAATAGACAAATCTAATCCGTTTCATAGCCATACTCACGGAAATCATAATCAAAAAATAAACGCGCTGGCTGATATGGACGACTGTTATTGGTCAGGCAAACTTCGAAATGGTTCTTCGGATCTCTAAGGCAGGATTTCGATGATTTTGCGGTATCGTATGATAGGACCCATACGTTGTTGCAATTGAATTTAGGAAACTTGACCGTAGGTATGGCGACTTGTTCCTTCGCCGAAAACAACTTGTTCTCGGAATCTATGACGTCGAACGCGTCAGTGGTTATGCACCAAGTGAACAAGAAGTGAGCCCAGTAGTTTTCCACTATCGAATTGGGTTCCATTGCTTTTAGGGCACCGATTTTTATCACAGCCTGGCACAGTATTTCTCCGTTTAGAGGGCATACCTGCAAAGTTCAATAGCTAAAATACAATTTACCACAAACAGATATCAATAATGTCGATAAAAATCCATATAGGATAATAGTGATAATAAAAAACGTGAATATCTGAGGTACAGGGTGTTCAGTAAAGGGCGTTCACTATCCATATCTCGAAAGTGCTTCAATAAATACAAATTTAGAATTTTAGAAATTAGATTTAGAAATTAAAGCTATACTTTTTGTCATCCGATTATTTTTAAAAAACCGATGAATAATTGTTATTGTTTTATCGGGCTTGAATATAGTACTATACAGGGTGTTGAGTTTAGGGGGTTAATTATCCATATCTCAAAAGTCTTTCAATAAAAAAGTGGCCAAGAGCAACTGACTGAAAATATTTTTAAGTTTCTAAATTGGCAGCACAGTTCCTAGAATAAACAATTAATTAAAAAAAAATACAAAAACTATCAAAATTAGATTTAACTTTTATTACTTCATTGGAAAGTTGAGTTAATTTCCTATTATTTTGGTTTTAAACTTATTGTCATATCATTCTTTATAAGTCTAGAGAAGCTGCTGACAACTGCTGACGAAAAATTTATTGAATGAGTTTAGACTTATTTAAAAGGGAATTTTAAGCTGTTTTAGGATCCGGATCGAGTGACTTCCTAGTTTATCAGAAATTAGTTAGTTGGCATTGTTTGTAACGATTACAGTTTTTTCTTTTTATTTTTTAATGTTTAAAAGAGGAATCGTTATACATATCTTAGCTAACATAAAACGGAAACTTTCACGGCTCTGGTCAATTAAGAAACCATGGTTCTTGGGATTAGACGATTGCACGAGGCATCTTCAGGGAACTTTACTCAACGAGATATGAACACTGAATGAACTCGGAGAGATTCTGGCTGGCTTCTATACCCGATTTGTGCTCGCCGAACCGTGACCCTGTGTTAAGATCGGTTTCCACGTGTAATGTAGACCGTAACCCGTATCTCTATTGAAATTTATAAAATTTATAAAATCCTGGAACCGATGCTAAAACCTTGGTTTCCTTTACATACATTTATAATATGGCCAGTGGTATGCTGGTGTTCACCCACAGCAGATTGAACAATTTGTTTCTTTTTAATACATCGTTCATGTTCCTTAAGTCTAGTTGATATTGAGCGTCCTGTTTCTCCTACATACACTTTTCCACAGGAGCAAGGAATTTTATATACTCCTTCTGTTTGTTAATAACCGATTTCTTTTGTGCTGGATGGTGGTGGGAATTTGCATTTAAGTATCTATCTGTATGCAACGGCTTTCTGTACACAGAATGTCTCAATGTACCAATTTCCTTCCTTTGAACATATACATCTAGAAAGGGAATTGTCCCATTAGATTCAATTTCCATTGTGAACTTGATATTATGATGTTTTTGAGTGAGGTGATCCAGAAATATGATAAGATTATCTTGCCCATGAGGTCATACTACAAAAGTATCATCTACATATCTGAACCAGTGTTTTGGTTTTAGTGAAGCGAATGTTAGCAGCATGTTGAAGCAGCAATTGCTTATCAGTAGAGCAAGCTGATGAAGTCAGACATGAGACTGCGAAGATCATTAAAAACTCAAAACCACCGAAGTCGAATCTCTCCGCAGCTGAAAAACAGCAATGAAGACCTTAAATGAAGATGAAAACATTCTGGCCCTTCCAGCAGATAAAGGCAAGGCTACAGTTGTCATGGACAGAACGGACTACTTCGAAAAGATAGGTCAACTCTTGAACAACAACACCTATAAAGTTATGCAGGCAGACCCTACAAGTAGAATAGAAAGACGCATCACCAATCTGATTAACGCATCCAGTCTACCACCAGCGGAGAAGAAATCATTGAAACCAAGCAGCTCCAAGATTCCCAGGTTCTACGGTCTTCCCAAAATACACAAGAACAATGTACCACTTCGACCGATCGTCAGTGCAATAGACTCGCCCATATACAAACTAGGTAAATATCTTTCAAACTTTCTTAATCCATTCACTGGAAAAACAGATTCTTCTATAAAAAACTTAAGGAAATCTGGTTGGATCCCGAAGATATTTTGGTCAGTTTCGATGTAGAATCACTATACACAAATGTTCCTGTCAACGACTCAATTTCTATTATATCAGACATATTGGATCATAATAATCTTGATAAGAGCCTAATAGACCTAGTGGAAGCTTGTCTTACATCTACTTATTTCATCTTTCAAGGAACGTTTTATGAACAAACTTCAGTGGCAGCTATGGGATCTCCTCTATCACCTGTGGTAGCGAATATCTTTATGGAAGCCTTTGAAGATATTGCTCTAACATCCGCTCCACTAAAACTAAAACACTGGTTCAGATATGTAGATGATACTTTTGTTGTATGGCCTCATGGACAGCATAATCTTCTCCTATTTCTGGATCACCTCAATCAACAACATCATATCAAGTTCACAATGGAAATTGAATCTAATGGGACAATTCCCCTTCTAGATGTATATGTTCAAAGGGAGGACAATGGTACATTACGCCATTTTGTGTACAGAAAACCGACGCATACAAATAGATGTAATTAAATGCAAATTCCCACCACCATCCTCCAGCACAAAAGAAATCGGTTATTAACTCACTAGTATTTAGAGCCATTTCGATTTCTGATCAAGATTCTCTAACATCAGAAACATCGAAAATGACCGAAGCTCTGAGAGGGAATGGCTATTGGTTAGGTAGTGTTGTTATTCCTTACATACATGGCATTACAGACAAAATAGGACGATTACTTCGGCGGACCAACATACGTACAATCTTCAATACACCTAAGAAGATTGGACAATGCTTGCGATCCCCGAAAGATATTGTACCTTTTCAAACAGAAGGAGTATATAAAATTCCTTGCTCCTGTGGAGAAGTGTATGTGGGAGAAACACAAAACGTTGCCAAGTTTATTTTATATATGATCTATATAAATTATATAAGAAAAACAAAATGCATTTTTGGGTTATGGATCGGTCCCAGCAGGAGAGCGAAGGCACTGGGTGGATTGGTACCGGGTTAGCACCAGGTTAGGCGCCGTAGGCATCATCATTAAAGCCCTAATATAGAAGGCGAACGACAGCAAAGTGCGTCACTGGCGGAAGTCTAATGTTAACTAGACTTAAGGAACATGAACGATGTATTAAAAAGAAACAAACTGTTCAATCTGCTGTAGCTGAACACCAGTATAGCACTGGCCATATTATAAATGTAAAGGAAACCAAGGTTCTAGCATCGGTTCCAGGATTTTATAAACGAAAAATTAGGGAATCTATCGAAATTTTTAAACATACAAAAAATGTCAATAGAGATACGGGTTACGGTCTACATTACACGTGGAAACCGATCTTAACATAGGGTCACGGTTCGGCGAGCATAAGTCGGGTATAAAAGCCCGCCTGAATCTCTCCGAGCTCATTCAGTGTTCAGATCTCGTGGAGTAAAGATCCCTGAAGATGCCTCGTGCAATCGAAGGCGAAACGTCGGATAGTAATTCCAATTTGACGCGGTCTAATCCCCAAGAACCATGATTTCTTAATATCTTAGCTGGTTATAAAGAGTAATAAAAGACTGGAGTTTGGGCGAAAACCGCACATCGATATCTTTATTAGTTTTAAAGCTATTGCCCAATAAGTGAATTAATACGTGTTCTCAAGACGAAATGAATGATATCGAGGATATGGGAGTGAATTTAAAGTGTCGATTCTGCTGTTGCACACAAATCACATGATATCTGCATTGTGACAGGTGGATGTGGGCCTGTAATATTAACCTCATTAGTCTAGTGGCCAAGCCACAACATCAGTAAAATATAAGATATGGCGATTGACTTTAGAAATGCATCTATTTTCAATAAACAATAACAAACTTTTTTGTAATAGAAAAAAAAAATAGCCATCAGAGAATCAATCAAACGGCAGTGTTTCACTTAACAAACGGGGTAATTTCCCATTTTTTAATTGTTTTTTATTTTTTTACGACTTTCCTGATGATTGAATCAAAAAGTTTTCTATGAATTTTTCTTAAACGAATTGCATATTTTCTGTCTGTTGAACTTTAATAGAATATGCAGGTCGAAAAAAATATCCTAGATCTCCGGAAATGATAAAACTATAGACGAGACGGGGACGTATTAATAATAATACCAAAAAATAATAAAAGTCAACAAGATTACTTACATATACAATTTTAATATCGTAATCTTCGCAGTACATAAACTGTAAATTCGACTCGGCGCACAGCACCTGCGCACGTCTCTGAACGAATTGTTCGCAGTCCATCGATCTCTGAGTCACTATAATCTGTCTTTCAGTCGCGTGATCGGCCTTCCAATCGGGCACGACGTCGAAATGCTGATCGCTCAGACTCTGAACAATCAAAGGAACTTCGATAGGATTGTTGTAGTCGTCTGAAAATTTAAATGGGGTAGGACTTTAGAAAATGCGGCACTAGCAATGAAAGAAAAACTTAAGAGTCAGGATTGTATAAAGAACGACGTTCCTATTTACAAAGTTAAATGAAGTAAATATAAAAAAAAAATATTAAAAACGTCTAGTCTTGATTAAAACGGAAGGCGAAACTAAATATAATGACATTCAGATAGAAACACTAAAAAATATAATATAAAATACAAAGAATAATAAAGAATCATAATAATCAAAAAAATATATATATATATAAATAACTCGTTCATAGAAAAACTGTTAAAACGTAATCACATATCCGAAAAAGAAGCCAAATCATTAAAAATACATAATTCTGTTCCACCAAAATTCTATGGAATGCCTAAACTTCACAAACCCGACACTCCTATGAGACCCATTGTTTCCTATATTCAGTCACCATTCTACAAACTTTCAAGTTTTTTAACAAATTATCAAAAATTACAGGCAGAAATGATTATTACATTAAAGATTCGTTTGAATTTAAAAAGTTTATAGACACCCTTAAAATACCAAATAATTTCCAACTCATCTCTCTAGACGTAATATCCTTATATACAAACATTCTGACTAAACTTTTAAAACAAATCATTAAAGAAAAATGGAATCAGATAAAGAATCACACAACACTCACTTGCACAGAATTCATAGAAGGGATAGATCTCATTCTTTCGAACAACTATTTCCAATACAAAGATGATTACTACCAACTTAACGGATGTGCAATGGGTTCACCCATCTCTTCCACCGCAGCCCAAATAGTAATGGAATATCTAGAAGAAACAGTGTTACAAAAAGCCAATGTACCAATATTATTTTTTAAAAGGTACGTGGATGATTGTTTATTAGCCATACCAAAAAATAAAACAACGGAAATTATCTCCCTCTTTAACAATTTTCATCCAAAATTGCAGTTTACTTCCGAAATAGAAAATAATGGCGTTATAAACTCTTTGGATTTAACATTAATAAGAGACCACAAAACAAATGGCATTAAAACTAAGTGGTACACCAAAAAAACCTGGTCCTCCCGCTACCTTAATTATAATTCCATTCACCCAAAATGTCAAAAAAACTCCGTGATGATAGGATTAGTTGTTCGTGCACTAACACTAACATCACCTATATACCGAGTTGACATTCTAAATAAAGTTAAAAATACTCTCTTAAAAAATCATTTCCCATTAAAAGCCATCGAACGAATTATAAAGCGAAGAACCCAAAAATTATACAATGCCACAAAACATATTGCAAATAATCATGACAACAATAAAACAACTACATACATATCTTTGCCATACACTGAAGGTCTTTCTGAAAAGATTAAACACATTCTCGGTAAACACGACATAACCGTATGCCACAAATCTAACAATACCCTTAAATCTTTATATACACCACTAAAAAGTCAGACACCAATTAAAAAACAATCAAACGTAGTTTACAGCATTCCCTGCCTAAACTGCCCCAAAAAATATATAGGCATGACCACACAATACCTATCAAATAGACTAAATGGGCATAAATATACAAAAAATGCTTCCACAGCACTACATAAACATGAAAGAGACATGAAACATGAATTTGATTTTTCGGGTACAACGGTCTTATCAAAAGAACAACATTACCATAAATTGACATTCAAAGAAATGGTCGAGATAAAAAAAGAAAAAAATACAGTAAACGATCGGAAAGACATTGACAATCTCAGCCAAATATATTACAATCTAATTTAATTCAATTGTTATAAACTATTTCCATCAATCATAAATACATACTGTATACTGTCAGACTCACACAAATACTTTTAAAACAACCCGTATCCACAAATAGTTCTACATTGTAAATATAATCAAAAAAACTAAAGGATATATATAAAAAAAAAAAACAATAGAATTCTTTAACCAGTGTATCACTTACCTCCACACCGCCAAGCAAGGTAAAAGAACATCTTTCTCAAGGTATGTACTGTACTATTTTAAATAAATGTTTTAATAATTTTAGTGCGTGCCGTTATACCCAATTGTTTTTATTTATTAACTTGCATATATACACTTTTTGTATTTAATTTTTAGAGGTGCAGAATTAAATATTTTGAAAAAGCCTGAAATGGACAGGCGAAACGTCAATTAAAGTTTCTTTGTTCAATCCACGAACCTAATCCCAAGAAAGTACTTGATATTTATATATATATATTTATATATATATATATATATATATATATATATATATATATATGTTTCAGTATGATAGACGTTTCGTTTTCGATTTTGTCATATCGAGCAATCTGTTATTTCAGATCTCCCTGGGTACAAGCCTGCCTGATGAGGGTAAAGGCCCAGAAATCATGATCGCAGGAGGGCACCCTGTGACATAATCGAAAGCAATTCTTCTTGTAGGCCGTTTTGCACCTGCAGAAATTATATATTTCTGCTATTCTACATATATCTTTTCCGGCCAAGAACTTTTGATAAAGGTGTGTGAAAGCGCATTTTTATTGATTTTATTATATATATATATATATATATATATATATATATATATATATACATATACAGGGTTATGATAAATTAAGGAATAAATTCATTATCTTGGAAATTAAGAAGGTAATAGAAAAACGCTCGAACCCGTCGATTTAGATTTATTTTTACGCATATTTAGAAATTATTTTAAACTATACAGGGTCACTCACAAAAGTTGTACAACTGTCATCTTTGATTTTTTCAATACAACGCCTTATTTTTTTCTGCTGATTTGAATTCTCTATGAAATTCTAGACATTTTTGGTATAACATAACCTATACTGAAAATCAACAGTTATCGAAATATTCTTATCTAAATAAAAACTGTGTATTTAATAACCTATCAGACATTTTTAAGCCCTACCTATGTCTGTCGCGTAATCCCAAATAAAAATGACCTTGTCACTGTCACTGTGTTGACAAATCATATAATTTATTTACGATCTGCCATTTTGATTTCAAATATTGACTATGCGTTTAACAGAGAAAGAAAGAATTGAAATTCTAATAATGCTTGGTACTGATGATGACTAGGACACAAAAAGAAGTTTGTCAGCTGTTTAACAACAGATAACCTCATAGGCAACCTATTACTCAGTCTGCAGTGAGCAAAATAGAAAGAAAATGGACGGATACTGGTAGTGTTACGGACCGCTTTGGAAAAGGTCGCCTTAGGATCTCAGATGAAAAGAAACTAGACGTTCTCTTAACTTTTCAAAATAATCCACATTCCTCAACTACTGACGCAGCCTATGATAATGATATACATCAAACAACAGTTTCCAAATTTTTGAAAAAAGAAAATTTTTATCCCTATAAAGCGAAATTCGTTCAAGAATTAATAAATGATGATTCAGATCGCAGAAACGAGTTTTGCGAAATTATGACCAACATGTGTAATCATGATCCATTATTTGTCAAAAGAATTTGTTTCACAGATGAGGCAACATTTTGTCTCAAGGGAGAAATAAATAAACAAAATTTTAGACACTGGGCACAAGAAAATCCTAACTGGTACAGGGAAAGTCATACACAGTATCGTCAAAGTGTTAATGTATGGGCAGGTATTGTAGGCAATAAAGTTATAGGTCCATATTTCTTTGATTCCTCCCTAACGGGGCAAATGTATCTTCAATTTTTGGAAGAGAATCTTATACCAGCATTAGCTACCCTACATCCTAATGTAAACGATCCGGATCTTCCCAGTGAACCGTTATGGTATCAACAGGATGGGGCACCACCCCATTTTGCAGCTGATGTCAGGAGATACTTAAATGAAACCTTTCCGAGACGATGGATTGGGCGACGTGGGACAATAGAGTGGCCGGCAAGATCGCCGGACTTAAGCCCGTTAGACTTTTTTCTTTGGGGGTATGTGAAAAACGAAGAGTATAAAAATAAGCCACATACTATTGAAATTCTTAAGGATCGTATTCGAACTGTTATAAGAAATATTCAATGTGATACAGTTACTAATGTGCAACAAGAGTTTTTCCATCGTCTAGGGCATTGTAGAGCTGTAAATGGTGGACATTTTCAAAATTTAATAAAGTAGTTTTCTTATTTAATTTCCTGATATGTGTTTTATGTTTTATTTAGATAAACATATTTCGATATCTGTTGATTTTCAGTATAGGTTATGTTATACCAAAAATGTCTAGAATTTCATAGAGAATTCAAATCAGCAGAAAAAAATAAGGCGTTGTATTGAAAAAATCAAAGATAACAGTTGTACAACTTTTGTGAGTGACCCTGTATAGTTTAAAATAATTTCTAAATATGCGTAAAAATAAATCCAAATCGACGGGTTCGAGCGTTTTTCTATTACCTTTTTAATTTCCAAGATAATGAATTTATTCCTTAATTTATTATAACCCTGTATATAAGAATCTGAGATAAAAAAGAACATAGAATATTCTAGAATAAAGGCTCTGCTTTATGATTATTTTACGAGAATTATAAACGCGTTGGTTCTAACATAGACATAACAACAGGAAGACGGAATTGTTTTGATTTGAACGCAATTATACATGGTCAAAAGTATTACTTGTTTGGTCTATTGTATCATCTTAATTTGATTGTTTTAAAAGTGTTGTCAACTATCATACATAGAACAAAATCATAGACATAATAAATGCCTATGAACAAAATTTATACTCGCTAATAATAATAAAATTAAATTTTAAAGTAGTTCTAATAACTACTTATATATAATTATAGTTATAAGGATGTCACATCTTTATGTTTCGTATGTTCAATCATTGTTGGAGTGGAGTATGGTGGCATAGTTTCATGTTCCCACTAAAGCATATATAAAAATTGAATAGACGCTATACAGAAAGTTTCTTAGAAATTTACAATACAGAATGTCACAGAGGGGTCTACAGCTTGATCTCAATGATCTGGCGTGTTGTTTCGGGTTGAAGTCCTTGCGGGATCGCAGAGGATACCTTGACTTGTGTTTCTTTTTTAAAATCGTAAATAACATAATTGTTCCACCTGAAATATTCGGATCAATAAATGTTTATGTTTCTCCTAGGAATTTAATACCCGGCATTTCCAAAATATGACATACAATAGAATTATCACCAGGGTCAATGATCACCATGACATAGAATTTTTTGGTGGCTCCTTGTATTCCTTCAAGCATAGATTAAGATCTGTGATATTTGAATGGTGTACAATTTAAATTCGTTATAGTTTTTTTCAGTTAAGATATTTTGTAACAAACTACTTTGTAGGTACCGCATGTTATAGATTTAATATTATTATATATAAAATTATGTTAGCTTTGAATAAACAAATAAATAAAAAATAATTATTATCAGCAAATAATTATTCAAATATGTTTTTTTATTAACCCTCTATTTCATATTGTTCCCAATTGGGAACACAAAATTTAAATATCCTTTGCAATTTCACATAAACACTTTCGCACTTTGTATGCATGTAGTTCCCATTTGGGAAGTAGATGCATGCGTCCTTTTATAATGTTCAGCTATCAAACAACAGATGGCGGCAACTGTATAGGTTTGAAATAAAATATCATTGTGCATTTGTAAGCCATCAGCTGGTGCAATTCAGACGTGTTTTCAATATTAAAAAAAATAAACTAAGGTAAGTTTTACATTGTAAAAATGTTATTATGATTATATAATAATGTGTTGGTTGGGTATAATGATTTGGCAGCATAATTTTTGCATATAATTGCATTATTTTTGGGAAAATAAACGTGTTCCCGATTGGGAACATTATGCATGTCAACTATATCGTATATATAGATTTCCTATAGGTTATGTTGCAAATTCTTATAGCCAATATATGTGTTCCAGTTCAGAACAGTAAGCATGCCATAGGCGTAGTCAGGAGAGTGCATGGGGGGACATTGCCCCCTGTAACTTGAGTTTGGTATATTACGTCTTGTTGGCGACTACAATAAATCCAGATATGTACATATAATTTCGAGCTGATTTTACCATGTCACCCCCCCTGGAAAAATTCTGGCTACGCCATTGAGCATACTACAGATTACAGATATTTGCATCAGTCTTTACGTTTTTTAGGCGGTCGTTATGGATATTGAAAAATTTACTGCAGTGAGGCCCAAAGTCTTTTATGGAAAACAGTCTACGCATGTTCGAGATATTCCCTCTGATAGTGAAGATTCTATTTTGGAGGATGAAACTGATGACCTTGATATTTTAGACGGACAAACTAAGCTGGATGAAGGTTCGCTTTTATAAAAGTAGTGATGATGAAATGCCGTTAGTTGACCTACTTCCTAATGCTCCATCAACTAGCAAACCGTCTGGTGTAAAATGGAAGAACTGCAGTACGAACACCAATACAGAAAGTACCCAATTTCAAGGCAATAATCTACTTCCGCCGGATATTTTACAGTTGACAACTCCTTATAAACTTTTTAAATTTTTTTTTAATGATGCCTTTTTAGATACTGTTGTTTATCAAACAGTTTTATACAGTACTCAAACACGCCCTAACAAACCACTGCAGTTTTCGAAAGAAGAATTAGAGAGATTTATGGGTATCCTCATGTGGATGTCAATTATAAAACAACCAAATACAAGAAGATACTGGTCCCCTAATACGCGAATTGACCAAGTTGCTGATATTATGACAGTAAACCGATTTGAAGAAATAAAACGATTTCTTCATTTTTGTGACAATCAAGCCCTTACTAAAAATACTGACAAAATTATGCCTGTGATAAATCAGATAAAATCATCTTGCCGACAAATACCCTTGGAAGAAAACTTGTCGTGTGACGAGCAAATTGTTCCATTCAAAGGGCTTATTTCATTGAAAACCTATAATCCCAAAAAACCGCATAAGTGGAGGTATAAGATCTGGGTTTTGTCGGGCATAAGTGGTTTTACCTACAATTTGGAATTGTTTTCAAATAAAACCGATATAGAAAGACTTCCTACTGAGCCAGATTTTGGGGCAGCCAGCAATGTTATTGTTCGTCTCTGTAGAGTTGTACCAGAAAACCAGAACTATAAAGTTTTTTTTGACAACTATTTTGCAGGAATAAATCTCGTTGTCTACCTCAAAAATAGAGGAATCCACAGCGTTGGAACCGTTCGAGCTAATCGCCTACCAGGATGTGAGTTTCTTACTGAAAAAGAAATGCAGAAAATGGGAAGAGGTTCAGTTGTAGAAAAAATTGCAAAAGTTGATAATCACACGGTAAAAATATTTCAGTGGTATGACAACAAGATTGTTTCACTGATTAGTTCCTTTTGTGGTACCAATCCCATAAACATTGTCTCAAGATTTTCACGACAAGAAAAAAATAAAATTGAAATAACCTGTCCAAATGTTGTACAAGTTTACAATAAACATATGGGGGGAGTAGACTTACAGGATTCTCTTTTAGGTCTGTACAGGTGTCACATAAGAAGCAAAAAATGGTATCATCGTCTTTTTTACCATACTCTTGATGTGGCTGTCGTAAACGCACGGCTTCTGCATAGAAGAATACAAAAGCAAATAGGTAAGGAAGGGCAAAATATAGCCTTACTAGACTTCAAAACAGAAGTTGCTCTTGCATTGTGCAATGTGGGAAAAAACTCAAAGAAACGTGGAAGGCCATCTTCAGCTCAAAGTGTGGACACCCCTAAGAGTAGAAGGTGCCATGAACATCGATTAAATTGTGAGCTACAATACGACGCTGGTGAACACTGGCCTGGATGGACTGTAAACCGCGAGCGATGTAAAAAAGTGGGTTGCAAGGGTAAAAGCAGAGTTTTCTGTCAAAGATGTAAAGTACACCTGTGTTTTTACGCTAAGAAAAATTGTTTTGTAGAATTTCATACCAATTAAGTTTGTATTAAAATGTAGCCTATACCCATAATGTGCCAAATTGGGAAGATAATTTTTTTCTTATTTTTAATAAACATTTACAGTTCAAATGATTTTTTATGTATTACCTTATCACTCAAATGTAATATTTTAACAGAAAAAATTTTTTAAATGAAATAATTAAAAAATTAATTAAATCATGCAATAGAGGGTTAAATGCAATTTTGGGTGATTTTTGATAATTTTTGTGCAAGTTCTTGGGGCCTTATGGTGCGTAATTGCGAAGTGTGCAAAAATTTAGACTATTTAACTCCTAACAGATCTTTGTTTGGGTAAGTCAAAACGTTGTTTGTTTTTCTGAATTAATGGCGTACGAGATACGTAATTCTTCTTAATATTTTATCAATTTGTGAGTACGGTTAATTACTTTAACGATTAATATGCCTTGTAATTGCTATTTTATCGTTCTTTAGAAATCAAAATTACATATCTGCACTTTTTCCTCTAAGCAACATATTCGTTAATTCCGAGGCAAAACCGATGCATGTAGATACAAAAAACACAAGTGACATTAAAAATATATGTATCTAATAATAATAAATTATACTGAAATATTAGTAAGTTGTTTTTGCATTCAGGTAGTATATTGTTTTGCATTCCGAACAAAGTAAACAAAAATAAACAAGCTTAGATATACATTATTGTAATATAAAAAGTATAGATTAGATAAGATTAAATATGCTCGCTGTAATAACAGATTTTAAATATGATTGGCAGTTAAACGATTTTTATATAAATATGTATAAAAATATTGCTATTACTACATATTATGCTCATGGCCATTAATATATTACATATCATACTATATGTCAACGGTAAGAAGCAGTCTATCATCATAACTTTACAGGGTTGCCATTTGTAGGATCCGACAAGGATAGATATTTTTGTTTATTTCCTGTAAGCATTGCATCAAAACATACGATTTCATTAATGAAATAGCACAAGATTTTGAGTATCCCTGTTGTTATGTCTATAGTCCTAACGTTTATCGGGTGTTGTTATAGAAAAAAAACAATGAAAAAAATGGAAACAAAATAGATAACTCAAAAAAATAATATCGCCTATAACGTTACTATTTTGTAATGTCATTACTAAAACGATGTCCAAAAGTTTCGACTACCAGCGTTAAATAGGGTGATCCTTAGGGTCTAATTTGAATACGAATTAGGCGGGGATCTCGTGACAAAAAAACTGCAAGAGTATTGAAATGGCTCATATTTCAATATGATTAAAGGTGTACATGAATCTTCAAGGTCAGGTAGTGGCACGTAGGGGCGTGCGCTCGTTATCCTCACTTCGAGCGACTGCTGACTGCGTCTGTTCCATAAACCGAGGTCCAACTGATTTTTTCTTTAATTATATACAATAATTAAGTGGTAAACAAATGTTCAACCATTACAAAACTCTTGTACTGACATCATTATCGCGACAACTTATGCAGTGTGCTGACTCGCCGCGTTCCACAACTATGCGGTCTGTCCGCTCACATTTGTTTTTGTACTACAGACAAATTTAGCAGCAATTCCACTTCACAGCTGGCACTCAAAAGTAAAACACACACTAAGACATGAAACAATATTGTCTTTTACAGCAAAATAAAACCAAAATATAATAATTAAAATTAATACTTAATAAATTTCCTTGAAGTAAACTTAAACTTAAAATATTTATGGTCACAGTCATTTACAAATTAATCACAAACACTTTATAATTACAAGCAAAAAGCTGGTGAACCAGGCTTAAACACATTTCTCCATAAGGCCAATGGCTTAAAACTTATTGTTTGTATCAATATTAATTTTAATAACCACAAAAACTAATAAAATGATACACTAAAACAAGAAAACTCATAAGAAAACCCCGTAGGCAAAAAGTAAACAAAACGATTTTAGCAGCAATATGGCCAAACCAATCATAAATTGGTTACCCTATTGTCGCCACCGTCCTTATAAAGTCACTGTAATTCGGTATACAGCCATTGAACTCCATTATATTCAGTCTAAATTTGTCAATCTGAATTAGTTGTGTATGTGTTGTAGACCATAACCTACCAGTAATAAGTTAAAATGGCAATAGCGGTACGTCCCATAAGAAAAAAAGTAGCTTTCGTCATTCATCCGCATTTTATAAAAAATTAAAAATATCATAGGAGGTCTTGTTTTACGCGGGCCCTTAGTGAACCACATAGCTTCACATTTGTCTTGAGACACACTTAGGTTATTATCCTCAAGACAAGTATGAATTTTATGTAGTGTAGTGTTCATTTTTTCTACAACTTTTACAATATTTTTGTCTTTACAAAAGAGAACTAGATCATCTGCGTAACCGATAAGCGTACAATTTTTTGGTATTATATTAAAGAGTTCTGCTACATATACATTAAAAAGAATAGTACTAAGTGGCGATCCTTGTGGACAGGGCCATCTTTGCCATTGAGCACTTTGGGCAACTGCCCAGGGCCCCGCGATCGATGGGGCCCCCGAAGCTTCCTAATGTATGCCAGATTGCCAACCGATATTACCGATAAATAATAATTATTTATATCTTTATTTTATAAATCAAACAGTAATTTTTACCTATTTAATTATTAGCATAGGCAGGCAACCAGTAGCACGCCACTTTTACTGGTTGCCTACCTTTTTGTTGTGTAAAAATTATTAAACGAGGTTCATCCACGTAAACCGACTCGATGCTCGATAGTAGGTACTTCCCCGAATATGACATTCGATCAGCTGGGATTATTTTGGCTTTACGTGTGCTTTATTCCTTTATTCTTCCAGTTTTTGCTCGGAAAGTAAAAGTCGAAACTCGAAACTGATAATATTTATAAACGAGGTTGTGTTGTTTTTTATGCTCGTGACTAGTTAAAATAAAATGTCGAAACGGCTGTATCTTAGCGGACATGAAAAAAGAAAAAGAGCTTCCCAACAGAAAGAAGTAATTGAAAAAATTCCAAAATTAACCTCCTTTTTTACATCAGGAGCCTCTGTAAGTACATTAAAATAAATACTAAAATATTTTTATTATCGTATTGTATTGTACCAATTTAATTTAAATGTGCCTAACTAATATTATTGTTTTACTTCAGAATCCCCAAAATTGGGTAAAAAACTAAATTTATTTAAAATTAATTAAAAAAATCGTGTAATGTCTTCATAGGGTTTTGAGCATGGGGATTTAAATTCTAATGTTTGTTTGATGTTTTAGTGAAAATACAAGATTAAAAGAGAATAGGGTGAAAATTAAATTAAATTTAAAAAATCAAATGCTGAGAAGGTTAATGTGGAAAGTAATGATCTAAAAATTCACTGTCTGTTAAAAAATCAGCTAACATTTTCATTCATAAGTGTTTAATGCAAACTTTTTACTTTATGGAAAGTAAACGGTATTTTCGGTATTATACAATTATTTTATTGTGTGGTAGTGTTTAACAACAATAAATTTAGAATATAATTTTAAACTAAAAAGTGAAACCTTAATAATTTATTTTCAGGGTAGCAATCAAATATTAAATTCCCCACACGATAAGTCGACTCGGCAACCATCGATAGCAAAAACTTCAGAATGCTCTTCTACGATAACTTCAGCTTCTATTCATTTAGGGGGGAAGAGATCAAATCAGATTTTGTAGAAAATGACTGGTCCTATGGCGAAAATGTAGAAGAAATGTCGGATAGTTCACCTAGAACTGTGGCAGTCCAACCACGAACGTTTTTTAATCCAGAAAACCTTTCACACGACCCTGCCGATTATTTTTCTGACAATTTTACGGAAGCAAATCGCGAAATTTGGATTCGAAAAGGACCTACTTATTTTCAAAATAAAGATCATGATTTTTCTAAATCATCTAGAATCTACACAGAAGCAGATGGTAAATCAGTAACTAGGTATTTTAATAAAACATTATTTAGTCGTAAATTAAAAAACAATGAGTGCGTCGAAAGAAAATGGTTGCTTTACTCTCCTTCAAAGAAATCTGTATTTTGCTTTTCATGCTGCTTATTTAACCCTTTTGATGTTAGCTTATGCTCTTTAAGTGGATGTAATGATTGGAAACACATTAATAAGATTGTTTTAACACATGAAAAAAGCCCAGCACATACAAAATCAATGATGAGTTATCTGGCACGAAGTCAAACGGTTGGTAGAATAGATACAGAATTATTATCTCAGTATCAAAAGGAAGTGGATTACTGGCGAAATGTACTTAAACGAATTGTTGCAGTCGTAAAATTTTTGTCATCGAGAGGTCTTTCGTTTCGTGGTGACAATGAAATCCTTGGATCTGCCAACAATGGAAATTATTTCGGATGTGTCGAGTTATCAAGTGAATTTGATCCTTTTCTTGCAGATCACTTAAAAAAATATGGTAATCCTGGAAAAGGAAACACTTCCTATCTATCAGCAAATATCTGTAATGAGTTTATTGATGTAATGGGAAAACAGGTCCTAAACAAAATTATAAATGAAGTTAAATTAGCAAAATATTTTTCCATTAGCGTTGACAGTACGCCCGATCTGTCTCATGTTGATCAGTTAACTTTTGTAATTCGATATGTAAAAGGCCATGGTCCTGTTGAAAGGTTTCTAAAGTTTATTCCTATTAAAGGGCATAAATCGGAATATTTAGCTGACACCATCCTAAATTTTTTAGAGAATCATGATATACCTATAAAAGATTGCAGAGGACAAAGCTATGATAATGCTTCAAATATGTCGGGGAAGTATACTGGTCTACAAGCCAGAATTAAAGAGAAATGTGAGTTTGCTATCTTCTCTTAATTTGGTTGGGGTCCAAGCCGTTGGGTGCGTATTGGAAGCAACAAATTATTTTCAAATGGTTCAAAAACTGTACAATTTTTTTTCGGGTTCTACCTACCGATGGAATATTTTGACTAAACACTTAGGTTTCAAAAGAGTCATTAAAAATCTTTCACAAACAAGATGGTCTGCACGAGCTGATGCAGTAAGCGCCTTACAGGAAGGATATAAACAAATTATTGAAGCTTTAATGTCTCTGGCAGATGATACGGAACAGCCACGTGAGACTAGACACGAAGCCCTTAGTCTTTTTAAAATAATGAAAAATCTAGAATTTATTCTAATGACCGAAATTTGGAACTCTATATTAGAAAGAATTGACAAAACAAGCAAATATCTTCAGAAAGAAACAGCAACAATGGACGTTGCAACTAATTTATTTATTTCTCTTGATTCTTATATAAATAATCTCAGAGATAAATTTGATGAGTTCGAATCGTCTGCCAAAAGAAAAAATCCGGAATCTGACTATAAAGACTTATCTAAAAGAACAAAAAGCAGAAGCTCTCGCGAAACATTTTTTGATGGCCCGGCCCCGTCAGTTCAACTAAGTGGGAAAAAGAAATTTGAAGTAGAAACCTTTTTTCCCATAATAGATACCCTAAGCTTGCAGCTAAAACAGCGACTAAATTCGTATAAGGACATTAACGACCGATTTGGTGTATTTTCACAACTGGAAACTTTAAACCCCGAAGATTTGAAAAAAAAATGCAAAGAATTTGCTGACGTTAACGAAAAAGAGCTGGAGACAGAATGTTTACATTTCAAAGAATACCTAAAAACCGCTCAGTCCAGTGAAAATAAGGATACTAACAGTATTTCAGCAATATATCGTCTGCTGAAAGAAAATAAAATGGAAGAAACATTTCCAAATATAGAAATAGCACTAAGAATATTTTTGAGCATGATGGTGACTAATTGTAGTGGTGAACGGTCATTCTCAAAATTAAAAATAATAAAAAATGAATTAAGAACCAGAATGCTTCAAGAAAGATTGAGTAGTTTGTCGCTGATGTCCATAGAATCGGATGTGTTAAAAGAATTAGACTTTGACGAAGTAATTAATGATTTTGCTCATCTTAAGGCCAGAAAAGTTCCACTTCAATTATTGTAAACTTTATAGTAGTATAATTTGTGTCAGTTTGTGTAGTTTTAGGTGAATATAAATAGAGTTTCTGTTTTCTGTTTCTGTTTTATAATGTTTTTGTTATATTAGAAAAATTTTTATAAAAAATTAATACATATATTTATTTAAAATTCAATAATTCTATATTTATTAACGTTTCTACTACAGTTTTTGTTTGCATTGACCAATGTGATAGGGGCCCCATTACCCTAAAGTGCCCAGGGCCCCCAATAGGTCAAAGACGGCCCTGCTTGTGGAAGACCAGTAGTTGCAAGTACTGGGCCATAAAGGGAGGCATCATTTTTTCTAGTAAAAAGTTGTCTGTTTTATAAGTTCTATATCAATACTTAAGTGAATAAGTTTACTATATAGTTTTTGTATGTTAATCCTATCATAGGCGGATTTTATATCTAAGAATATTGCCAATATGTTATTATTTTCTTGAAAAGCTAGATTAATTTCTGAAGTCAGGATAGCTACACTATTATTAACTCCCATACCCTTTCTAAATCCCACTTGATAGTTGGAAAAGGTTTGTGCATTTTCCAGAGTCCAGTCTATTCTGTTTTTTATCATTATTTCCATAAGTTTAAGGTAACATGATGATAATACAATTGGTCTAAAACTGTCTGTAGTTTGTGGGTTTTTGTTTGGTTTCAGGATAGCTAAAATATTATATTTTTTCCATGAATTGGGCAATTTCTCCCCTTTGAGGCATTTATTGTAGGTGTTGAGAAGTTCCCTTTTGGCTTGAGTTGGTAGATTATATAACATCTTGTATGCTACATCGTCCAGTCCAGTAGAGGACAGTTTTTTGCCAGATAATCCTAATTCCACTTCATGGAGCGTAAAGGGTTTGATATGTTGTGGTGTTGGATAAATAGTGAAGTCCAGGTCAACATTACATATAGCCATTGGAATTGGAAAATATCATAACTTGGTTATGTCGTACCTGAAGAAAAGAAGATAAAGCGGTATTTTAAGGAAACACCGTAACGTAACACATTAGTGTTCAAGACTTTAAAGTAATTGGACATAAGTGATATCTGCGTATTTAAAAAATCCAAAACTATAAAAGCGTATAGGGGCAGTCGTAGACCCTTGATGTTAAGACATTTTCTCAGTAAAGAAATGCAGTTAACTTCAAATTAAACGTCCAATAGAACGCCATTGTTTATTTTCATCTCCCCTATAAATATTTAGCTATGATGTTTATTTTTGTGAGTATAAAGATTAAAAATGCATACACATTAAATACCACGTGAAAAAAAGAATCACTCTTTATAATAAGCTATTTAATGATAAGTACTGTTTAAACCAAAGTACAAAATTAAATTTTTGAAATTTAAATTGGCCAATATATTTGACCAAAATGTATTAAAAATTTATGAATTTTAAATACGCGTCATTTTTAATTTTAGTTCCTTGGCATCGTTAGAAAACTAAGTGAAACGCATGTATCCTACCTCAACAACTAATAACGTATCCTATATACGCTCTACACCATTTTCTCAATTTGAATGTTTGTAGTCGCCATAACAGTTTGTATTAAAAATACATATTTTTTAAACAGATTAAATAAAGACAGAAATAAGGAAGTAACAATATCTAGGGCGAACTATTACTATTCGGCTACTTAAATGGAACCACACAATTCCATACTACCTAAGTAATAGTCACAGTCACAATTACATGTTATTCACGAAATAGTTTTAGTAATGACTAAGTAGTCTCAGCTTAAACAGAACGTGGCGAGCCTAAAGTGCTACTTGGGATGTAGTAGTGCATGGTAATAATTTGATACTTCACCATACTGAAATATGAGCTATTACAAAAGTCTTGCAGTTTTTTGTCAGCAGCCTTTGGTTTAAATGTTTGTGAAATGTTTATCGATTTGCCTAATACACAGTCTTTATAAGACTGATGCAAATTGGTAAAATTTAACCTAAGAATTCTAGCTTATTCAACCAACGATATTTATTTCTTAGCATAAATTTTTATTCACTAGGATCAAATCTCGAGACTTTTTGGCAATTTTGAAGCTTTATAAACTCTCTAAAACGATAACATACTTTTATTAAAATTGTGCACCTTTCCTGTGCCTCTGATGATTCTAACATGATATTCTTAGGACAATCCGTTTCAAATTTGGTTTAAAAATTTGCAACTTAGTATACAGGGTGTCCCAAAAATGGTATATATTTGAAATATTTATAAAGGAGCATCCCTATATTACCAGTTTTTTACTCAACTAGAATCATATCTCGAGACGTTTTAGCGATTTTAAAGTCTTATAATTTCACTCAAATCATCTAATTTCATCAATGTGGTAAATTTTTACATCTTATCTGTGCATTTTAGGATTCTAGGAAGTCATTCTTAAGACAGCCCATAACAAAATTTAAATTCTTATTTAATTTTTTTTAGTTTCAATTTAGTGTACAGGATGTCTCAAGATGAGATATGTCTGAAATGTTTTGTAATTGAGTAAAGTGTTTATTCCTTGGTATCTTTATATTAAGATCATAGCTTAAAACGTTTTGGCGATTTTGAAGTTTCATGATTTCACTAAAAAGATAACAAAATTCCATCACTTTATTTATGCATCTGATTTTTCTAGGGAGTAGTTAATTCTTGAGATAAAAATTTAAAAATTGTGATATAAAATTGTCAATTTACTGTTCGATATATCCCAAAAACAAGATATATCTATCAAAACATCTTCTATGTTACTTGTTTGTATCTCTAATAAAAAAAAAAGTTTGTTTAGGAATTTTGAAATTTCTAAGCTCTACAACAGAGATAAGAAATAGTGATAAGAACTTGCGCACTTTTATGACAATTAAATTTGTAGTTTTTAATATTTATAGGTATAGAATATACAATATAAAATGTGATTGGAACTTGTAGTAGAATTTTTAAAAATCAATAACATGCTCATTTTTGGAACAACCCCCAAACAATAACATTCTCATTTTTGGGATACAGGGATACTTTTGTACAGTAAATCAAATCAAATTTAAATCAGAATTTGATTTTTTAATAGACTATTTTTATAATTACTCCCCAGAAACCTAAGATGCACAGATAAGGAGTTAAAACACATTAATGAAATTGAATTGCTCTATTTAGAGAAACTACAAAATTTGAAAATTAGCAAAACATATCGCGATATCACCCTAATAAATAAAAAATATAGCGTAAAAATAAGATTCTTCAGTTGGATAAGCTATAAAAAAACAGAAACATATAGGATGCTCCATTAAAAAGCATTTCAAACATATCTCATTTTTAGAACACCCTGTAGGTATGATGAATTGAAAACTGTAAATCAAAAATTGATGTCTTAACGGATTGCCTTAAGAATTACTACTACGCTAGTTTGTAAAAATGTCACTATTTAGATGTGTTTTTTGTGTTGGTACTCTTTAGGTAATTACATTTCTCTCATTCACATCACTAATTTCATAGGCTTTAATAATTTTATTCATTGCATACAAATCATTCATTACGCTTGTTTTTTGTAGTAAGTTGGAGCTCATGCAATATATCCACAAACTAACAACTAAGAACGAAAAATGTGCTTTTTAACACCAGTTGTAACTAGAGGTTGGTTCTCATTATTCATATAAGTTAAATGAGAGGATGTATAAATATTTTCACTTGTAAGTCCATATAGCCATATAGTTAGTGGCGGACTATCGTGAAGACTTTTGGTCGCTGCTTTTTCTCTACGAGGTCCAATTTGGAATAGTGTACTATATCACATTAAACTTTTTTTTTATGAAAGACTACCCTGGACACCAAACACTCTTAGTCCGCCATTGGCTTCTGTTTAGTTACGTTCAGTATAATTACATATAGGGAATTGCTATAGATCAGAAACATAACGAATAGTGAGAGTTAACGTCAAATGGAAAATGAAATTTACGAACTAAATACATCAAAATTCTTCCTACAGACCAAACTGTCAATTTCAGCTAAAAAATACAGTATTTTATCGTTTCTTGTATCGTTACTGTATTCTAATGACATTTTTCTCCTTGCATAAACAAAAAAATCATTAATTCAAAAGAACAATGTATTTAAATAAACCTTCGAAGTACCCTTAAAATTTGAAATATTTAATATCTTGAAAGGTCTTAAAATTTTCCATAGACAATCAATTATTAAAAAGTCAATAAAAATAGTAGCAATGTTATGGCAAAAAAACAATTCAGAGTATTTTCTATCCAACTTACCTCTACTTTGTCCCGACAACAAAGAACTGTTCTCGAAGTCGCCGTTGGAATACCTGCGTACAACCTTCTTAATCCACTTGGGGGTCTCTATCTTGGGGTCCACTATAAGCAATCCACTTTGATTAAAACGACTATCTACATTGAAGTTTGAGGTAGCAAAGTTAACTGGGGTTTTTAGCACGAGCCTACTATCCGAATCGGAACAATCTCCATCCAAACTCGGAGAGTAGACGTTCACCTTCCTAGCGGCCTCTTTCGGACTAATCGGAGACTTGGAATGGTAGGGGGAGCTACGGACGTTAGTACAGTATATGTGACGCGCCCCGCTTGGCGAAAACTGACCGTTCCTCGAGCTGGGGCTCTGCATGGGCGAACGCCAGCCCGGCGACCTCGGGCTCAAAAAAAGCGAATTGAAATCGGGGGACCGGATGCTGCGACCCTGCGTCCGATACAGGTACCTACGCTCCCGCCTAAGTATGTGAAATGGCACGATGTTTTCGGTGTTGTCTTCCGAAAACTCATATTTTTTATCGGCTAAACGTTTTTTCCTAAACAGACTTATTTTCTCGTATTTCTCGTTTTCCTCTATGAACTCGTAAGCCTTTTCCGCGATTTTTTTATCGACGACTTTACTTTTCTCCGGAGGCTTTTGCGTTGAAGAATGGGGCACCGAAAAGACATAATCTTTAGACGTGTTTTGCAACCGTTTTATCCGCGGGTCGAATATATTTTGAACAAGTGTATTATGGTAGCTTTTTCCCGTAACATTTAAGGGTTCACAACTAATGTTGAGCTCATGAAAGGGCTTATTTCCCTCGCTAGAATCTAAATCATACTCACTAAAATCCTCTAATATGGCATCGACTACGCTACCGCAACCGAAATGATCGCTGGTAGAGTCGGAAACTTCGCTAAAGGTATCGTTAAAAAAATTATTCGATATTTGGAGGTTCGTCTTTGAGTCGTCGTCCTTCATCAAACTTGACAGTGAATTATTATTGCACTGCGAGGGGTCCAGAGTTGAAACATTTAAAATGTGAATGTGATGACCTGTATTAATGACCAAGTGTTTGGGGAAACTGAGGGAAATCTTGGGATCGAATATAGGAGCTGGTTGAGTCATCGAAAACATGTAGTGAAATATAAATCCATGTTTCGCACACCAACCTCGATGCATAAATTCTGAAAAAAAGAAAAAGAAAATCATAAAATTCTAAATATTCATTTAATATATTGCTTCATACCTTCAGCTAATGGTAATGGTCCGAGGCAATGAATGCAGCTAGTCGGTGATGGCAGAGTTAGTATGCTAATATGAAATAAATCTGGGTTGTTTGACCTAAAAAAAAATATATATGTATATATAAATAGGCCCATTAAGCATCATTGTTTTCCATTCCAGTTTTGTCAGTCTTAAAATAGTTTATAATGCACTTAAGTTTTTAAATATATATATATATATATATATATATATATATATATATATATATATATATATATATATATATATATATATATATATATATATATATATATATATATATATATATATATATATATATATATATATATATATATATCACTGGTTTACTTGAAAATAATTAAAAAATTACTTCTTTTTTTTTTTAAAAAACATACATATATTGTAGTCTGATTACGCTTCAACCAGTTTTGGTCTTTTTCAAATCTAAAGCTATATGAAAAATTGTTGGCACGACAATAATAAAATACGTCAAAAAACAATCATCTTACCCTAGAACGTAATGACAACAGTATACAACACATAACGAAGCAACAGCTATGACGATCACATGTATTAAAATTTTATTTTCTCGATTAAAAAAATGTTAACAGGACACAACATTTTGCACATTGATATCAAGGACTAACACAACGAACTGTGGAGTATTAATTATTGCAATATAGATGTATATATTTTGCTAAGATTGTTTACATCTTTTTTGTCAATCACACAGTTTTTGTTTTTGTGGATTAAAGCCATTTCGTAAAATTCCCTTTTTTTTTAACTGACACTCGGTTTTTAAGATTTTAGTTTCAGAGTAATTAAAACTGTGGTTTTTCGACTTTTCATGGTTGGTTAATGCCGTTGAGTTTTTTTTGTCATATTTATGGCTTTTTATACGGTTTTCCAAATATTGACTTGTTTGGCCGATGTAAACCCCTTCACAATTACAACAAAGAATTTCATAAACTACATTGCTCCTTTTGTTTTTTGGAGTCTTCGCCTTTAGTTTACTAAAGTTATTCGATAGTAGATTAACGGTTTTATGACAAATTTGGATGTTATATTTTTTAAAGAATGTTTGAAATTGTTAGGATAATCCATTTATAAAGGGGAGGGAAATGTACTTTGTACGTGCTGAAGTAGGTTTCTTAGTGCAAATTAAAGAGTTATAATGCTTATGAATTCTGCTTTTAAATATTTTATTAATTAATTCCAATGGATATTGGTTTAAAATAAATGCCTCTTTTGCCTTTTTAATAGCATTTTCTCTGTATTCAGCATCAGAAAGCTGAATTGCCCTGTCCGCCAATCCTATTATTACAGACCTTTTTTGCGATGTTGGGTGATTAGACTTGAAATTTATGTATCTAGAAGACCATGTCGGCTTCGTATACCATTCTGTTTTTATATTTTCTCCTATATGGTGTAGTGTTAGGTCGAGAAAATTAATTTGGTTTGTTTGTTCTGTTTCGATTGTAAATTGTAAACTTCAAAAACAGAATTCATAAGCATTACAACTCTTTAATTTGCACTAAACTTCAGCACGTACAAAGTACATTTCCCTACCCTTTATAAATGGATTATCCCAACAATTTCAAACATTCTTTAAAAAATATAACATCCAAATTTGTCATAAAACCGTTAATCTACTATCGAATAATTTTAGTAAACTAAAGGCGAAGACTCCAAAAAACAAAACTAGCAATGTAGTTTATGAAATTCCTTGTTGTAATTGTGAAGGGGTTTACATCGGCCAAACAAGTCAATATTTGGAAAACCATATAAAAAGCCATAAATACGACAAAAAAAAACTCAACGGCATTAACCAACCATGAAAAGTCGAAAAACCACAGTTTTAATTACTCTGAAACTAAAATCTTAAAAACCGAGTGTCAGTTAAAAAAAAGGGAATTTTACGAAATTACTTTAATCCACAAAAACAAAAACTGTGTGAATGACAAAAAAGATGTAAACAATCTTAGCAAAATATATACATCTATATTGCAATAATTGATTGTAAGAGTGGTTAAATTCTGTAGAGACTTGTCTATTTGCCTCGGTTCGATCTTTTTTGTATTTACTCAAAGCCCTGTCACATAATTTCATAAGGGCTTTTGCACTCTTCAGCCACGGTTGATATGTTTTCGTTATTCTTATTTTTTTTAATGGGCGCGTGAAGATCTAACAATATGTTTAAATTTTCCGTTTATGTCGTGAATATCAAAAATATTGCACCACAGTATTGATTGCAAATCATAATTAAACTGCTGAGCATTAATACTTTTTATATCCCTGCAATTTATAAAACTGCTTTGTTTTCTTTCTTTGAGGTATTAAAACTGATTTGTTTTTTTCTTTGAGGTATTAAAAATTTACAAAACATAAATATATGGTCAGAGACTCTTGGTCCCCGCAACGTGTCACTGTTTATTATTGTTATATCATTAGATACCAAAACAAGGTCAATTAAGGTGTTTGATGTATCTGTGATTCAAGTGGGACTGGTAATTTTTTGCAAAAGGCCCAACGTTTCAATCACTGAATTAAACTCTATTACATCATTAGAAAATAAATTCAGATAGTCCACATTGAAGTCGCCCACACAGCAGAGTTTGCCACATTGTATACCTATTGATGTTAAAACATTACCGAAATCATTTAAAAAATCCGCCATTTTATACGATGGTGACCAGATGAAATGTGTAGGAACTTTTGATATATAACCCGACGCCGCCGCCCCGTCCGGCCCTGTCCTTTCTAACAAAATTATATCCCGCGATTTTCACTTCGTTTGACTCAATTCTTTCGTTTAGTCATGTTTCAGAGATCCCAAAAATATCAAAATCTTCAGTAAGGGGGAACTGCATGCAGTAATATGGATCATTTGCAAGCCTTCCGCCGCTGCAATATTATGTTAAAAATAAGAGATATGTATTAGTTTCAATGTGATTTTAATAGGGAAATATGTATAGTTTGGCGCGAAATGCGAATTTTTATGAAAAAATCAAATCTTTCCATTTCCAAATTTGTCCATTTTCGACCATTTTTTGACCACTTTTTGAGGCACATGCCTTCGCATATAATTTTTTTTCCACAAAATGGCTCTTTACCACCTTACATTGATCCTTTGTAACTGCAAAATTTGAAATGAAAAAATGAAATCCATTTTTAACCGAACTGTAATTTAATCTACCTATACATAACACATTTTTTTTGAGTTTGGAAGAGCAGGAAGTTTTTTTAATATGTAGGTACCTTTTCATCTTACATTCAACTCGACTAGACCTTGTTGCTGATTTTTCACTTTTTGCATGCAGTTTTGTTGAATTGTTGAATATCTTGCAAACTGGGAATTAACGATCTAATATTTATATGGCCAAATTTTATTTTACCAACAGACATATTAATTTTACACTTACTTGGTTAAGAGAGAAACCTGTTAAATGTCATATTAAAATTTTCACACTATATTACGCAAGCAAAACTATCAGAAAACAGTAGAACCGAGCAGCAGTGATATACAAAAAAAATTAAGAAAAAAAAACTCAATAGAAATACCCTATTATAAAAGCACAAGTTTTTTAGCAACGATAACTTAAATGCGTGAAATTTTCGTTGTTCCGCCCAAACCTATATATAGTTTTGTAAGTCTTATTCATCCTTAATTTGAACCTTTTTCTTATTATGTAAGACAAAAATGTTACCTCTAATGGTCCAAGAGTGATTTTTAAAATTTTCTCGCACTTCCATGAACAAATCCAACTGAGAACCTATAAGCACTTCACAAACTACGAAATTCGGTCCTTTTAACTGTTTTTTCGCTTAGAAAATCTCATCTCGTCGCCACTGTGTAACAAATTCGACCATCACAGCAGAGACTGTAGCTCGATTTCTTGGTATTATTTATTTATTGGTGTCGTCCTTTTTTTTTTAATATAACAAGAAAAATTTATTTCATGTTTAGATATTTTCATGACAAATCGTGTTTGAATAAAATTTAACATTTTGGCTTGAAGGTCTCGTTGATTATCAGTTTTTTGTTATTGCTTATTTTATTTGCTTCCTGAAAATGGCGTTTATTGTTATCAACCTCTGATCGTAGATACAATATTTCCACCTTTAGGGTCTCCATAGAAGATTTTATATCCACTTCAAAGCGAATTAATTTTTCTTCAAAACTTGATATCGTACCTGGCAATCTTGTAGTATCACGGCGTTCCGCATCCTTTTGTAAATATTCTTGGCGTAGCCTGTCAAAGCCTTGTTGAAATTTAGTTTCCGTTTCAGCCATTTTGGCAGCGAGATCTTGGGCATCTTGCGCTGAATTTGGGTTTTTTTGTTTCACCACCCATTTAAAACGGATATTTAAAGACACAGGATTAACACTACACTAATTAATTAATTAAGAAACTTTTATATTTTACTCTATATCCATAAAAATTCAAAAGTAAAAGTAGTTATTTTATGTGTATTTTAAGATTTTTCATAATTTTAGCATAAAAGCATAAAAATTGTTATGCTCATGATGAAATATTTATTCTTTAAACATTTTTTTTACTTAACTTATTCAGTTCGTTTAGTTAGTTCATTTAATAGAATGGGCTGAAAAACAGAAAATAATTTAAATGATTTAAATAATTCTAAAAATATTTAAATCTTTTTGATATGATTTAAATACTTTTTTTTCAGAGGATTTAACTTAATAAAAAGTATGTACTCAAATCAAAAAAATGATTTATGATTTAAATATTTTTCGAAAACGAAAATAATTTAAATCTTTATGGAAAATGAAAATAATTTACGATTTAAACACTTTTTAACATAATTTGTTACAGTTCTGTTCAAATTGGACATTTTTTTAGTGTAGTTTACAGATATTAAATAGGTCTCTTCTTGCTGATTATAAGTATACTAGGTTTGATACCTATATCTTCAAAAACACCTGACAAATATGAAAAAAAACCCTATCACAAGACGCAATAAATTCCCATTGGCACCTCTATGTCGTAGAATGCTTTCCATATTTCTCTAACATATTGACTCTTATGGCCAGGTATCAAACTTGGTACGTTTATAATCAGCAAGAGACGAGACCCATTTAAGAAATATATAATATACAGGGTGTTATATTTACGAAACCAAAGTTGATTTTTGAAAAACGGATCAACCAGTATACATGTTGGTGGGCGTGCATGTAAATAAAAAAACCCCTATAGAAGCACATTTTATGTTATCTTTTATTTTCGATGATAAAAGGAAGTTCTGGGTAAAGCCAACTGACTGATTTTTTTATTATTATTTTAGTATTGCTTTTTTACATTTTTTAAACATTCTATTAGGCCGCCATTTTATTGCGAAATACTAGATTCGCGTCAAATTTTTTCCAGTTGTTCACCGTCAACATATTTTTATTCAAAACAACAGAATAATAAAAAACTGTTTATACAAACACTTCCACTAAATTTGTTTAAAACAATGTGACATCTCTCGCTCCACAGTAGCTTCTTCGGACGTTACATCTCGAATAAACGTCCATCAAGGCCCTAAGGCGCCTCCTACCCAATTTTTTCTTGCTAAAGTAACAGTAAATATTTCTACTTAGATCAACAATCATTATTTAAATTAATTTTGAAAAATATTTGTATCTAAACTAAACACATTTTCTTAATGTTTGCCCTAAAATAAAAACTCATTTTGCTGTTGCTTTATCTCTAGTAGTGACAATATGTGTGACGAAGTCACATATGCTTCAATAAAGTTAGTGTTTGCCTAAATGATGCTGATTCTGAAGATTTGGTAGACTTTCTTATTGGGATATAAGACATATTTTTCTCAGCTTAAAAAAAGCAACTGAAGTCCAAACTCCTCATGGAATAAAGAGGGAAGTGGCAAGTTTGTGTGGCATATCTAAACTATTTGGTGTTTAATTTTGTCAGTATAAATTGCACGTAAATAATATAATCTGCTGCTCAAATCCAAGTATGACCATCTTCAACCAGTTTTTATAAGGCAAAGGCAATAAAATAAAAATTATGTTTTGCTTTGTGATCCTTTATTGAAAAATTAAATATTTTCTACCTAATCTCTAAAACAATATGATAGAACAGAATAGAATAATGAACAACGAACAAATCGCAATAAAAGAGATTTTATTAAATTATTGTGTTTCAAAAAATAAGAATCCACTTAGATAAAGCTTGTAACAGAGAATTTAAACAAGTAAAATGTAATAATGTCGCCTAGCCTAACAATAACAATAGCAATGCAGTTACAAGGAGTAACGTCAAATTTTTGATTTTTGTAGCTGTGAATGATTAAGACTTCTATTTCATTGCGTTCCAAGAGTTTCTCTTTTATAGGTCCGAGAAGCTAGCAACGGTTTTCGGCGACGAATTGCGATAAACGGCAATCCGCACCAAAGCAAATTCGCAGTATTTCAGCTGGGTATTATGCAAAATTAAGATGTTATTTAACATCTAGAGAGCAATATGTACAGACCAGGGAGTTAAATTACTTTTTTTACTCCAACAAACGCCGTGAAGTTCAGCTTTGAACAGAATGTTGTTATCTCATGTTTGTCACAGATTCTGAACAGCTAATACCTGCGAATATAAGATGTTTTTGGTGGTTCATCAGGAGTGTGAAGGAATCTTCTGATTTGCCCCATCAAGTGGCATACAACGGTTCAGAGCGCAGTAATCCTTCCGACATGGCAAACCATGCCCGTCGAACCTGATTTTTTCAGTCAGTTCCCTTCTCATCAGCATTATTGTCTTACACATGTTCTGAGCAAGAGGTAGCTTCCAGAATCAGAAAACTAGATCCAAACAAGAACACAGGTCCTGATGGGTTATCACCGAATCTTTTATTGGGTTGTTCTGACACACTATCGGCTCCCCTACGTGCAATTGTTTAAAGATCCTTTGACATAGGGATATTTCCTTTAGTCTGGAAGTTTGCCCATTCATAAATCATCGTAATCAGTAATTATAGAGGTATTTCAATGATTTCCGCCATTCCAAACTTCTTCGAAGCTATTTTGACTAATGAAATATTTTCCACCTACAAAAATTACATTTCATCGAACCAACATGGCTTTTTCCAGGGTCGCTCTACAGCGACCAATCTTGGATATAAAAAGATTTTTTGACCTCCTCTGTTGAAACAGGTTACCAGGTGGACTCGATTTATCGAAGGCATTCGATAGTATACATCACAAACTGTTATTAAAAAAACTTTCCGATATCGGTGTTTCAGGAAGTTATTTGATGTGGATTGGCTCTTATCTGATCCATCGTAATCAAATCAAATCAAATCAAAATGTACTTTATTGTCAAGAATATAAATGATTCTATTGACAAAGCATGTTAATTCTAGCAAATAAAATCTAAAATAACAATAAAGAAAGAGAAAAAAAAAACAAATAAAATAACACCAACCCAGCATGAGTTAGAACCCATGTTGAAATAAACAAATCATTGCATTCATGGGTGTCAAAAAATTATAAAAAAACAGTCAAGGTAAACACACAATAAATAAAAACATAAAAAGACACATTAAAACATCTACATAGGTTCAATATATGAAAGTTAATAAGTTATATAATTAAAATTAGACATTTAAATAATGTAGGAAAATCAGCAGTCAAACCAACCCAAACAAAAAAAAAACAATTGACATCTTTTAAATTAGCCTATCTGCATAAAACTCACCCAGGTTATAATAGACTTTTTTTAGAAGTACGTTCTTTAAGGTTCTTCTGAAAATCCTAAGTGAGCCGGCATTTCTAATGTGAATTGGCAGATGGTTGAATATTTTTTTACCCTCGTAGATAAAAGACCTTTTTGTAAATTCCCTAGTTGGTATAGGAAGGGGAAGATGAGAGGCTTGTCTAGTATCGGGTCTAGATGACGGGATTTGAACGTTATTTATGTTTTTAAATACCAGGGTAGAAATTTCAAGTATGAATAGAGAGGTGAGTGTGAGAATTCTCAGCGATTGAAAATGAGGTCTGCACGACTCCCTTTGGATGGCCTTAGCGATGAAACGAACGGCCTTCTTCTGCAGTAAAAAAACGATATTTAAAAGAAACTGGCTACTGGCGCCCCAAAACGGAATGCCGAACCTAAGATGTGATTCGAATAATGCAAAGTAGACTGATCGCGCCAGCGCCGGACCGAGCTCAGTCCTAGCAATCTTAATTGCAAAACAAGCAGACGATAGTCTCCCACTCAACCTTAGTATGTGGTCTTCAAAGCGAAGATCACCGTCTATAAAAACTCCCAAAAATTTATTCACGTTTTCCTCCTTAAGAGGGTCTCCATCCAGATTTAAGCCCTGCATGTCACACCGAAATCCCACCACGTTTGTTTTTGTAACATTAAAGGAAAGTCGGTTTGAGTCGCACCATTGTTTAATATTGTTAATGTCAGATAAAATATTATTTCTTAGTTTCATATAGTCCCTGTGATGCCATACAATGGACGTATCGTCCGCAAAAAGCGTAAAATCGCCGGAAATCTGAACACGCACAAGATCGTTAATATACAATAAGAATAGGACAGGTCCAAGGACTGATCCCTGAGGAACGCCACAGTTGATGTGGCAGGGTGATGATTGCACACCAGAAACAACAACAGACTGACTGCGATCGGAAAGGTAAGACTGGAACCAGGCAAGAGCATTACCTCTAAATCCGTAAAGCTCAAGCTTTGACAGCAGTATTCTATGATCCACGCAGTCAAAGGCTTTTGATAGATCACAGAAAACCGCCGCCGCAAACTCTCCCCGATTCAGACATAGGTACACTGTCTCCAGGAAATCAAAGATGGCATCATGAGTTCCCTTAGAGCTCTGAAATCCATATTGCTTTGGAGTAATTAAGTTGAAGGATTCCAAGTAATTCCATACTCTCTTTTTAACAACTTTTTCAAAGACTTTGGAAAGAGAGGAGAGTAAGCTAATGGGGCGAAAGTTTGACGGTTCAGTTAGTTCACCCCCCTTATGCAGTGGAATGACCATAGCGGATTTCATAAAGGATGGGAACATTCCTCGGGCCCATGAATTGTTCATAGCTGCCGCTAGAGTCTCCAACGCGCAATCTGGTAAACCCAGAAGCACCCCGGCAGATATTTCATCTTCTCCAGATGACTTTTTGTTTTTGATATCACGCAAGGCAGCTTTGACCTCGTCCACGTCAGTCTCAAAAAAGGAGAATGACCCAGGCATAGAAAAACCGTCAAAGTAAGACAGTGGATCCACAGACGAGGGCAAGTTCTGAGTAAGTTTACCTGCAATACTGCAGTAATAATTATTAAACACATTAGGTTCAATGTCAAATTCACGATCTCTACTACTAGATTTGTTGCGCAGGTCATTAATGATAGCCCAACTATCCCTCAGCCGATTTTTAGCAGCCTGAAGTCTGTCGTTGTAGTGCAGTTCCTTGGCCATTCTGACGACCTTGCGGTAAATTTTACTATATAAATTGCAATATGATACAAATTTTGCGTCCTTGAAAAATTTTTTCAGGTAATTGAGTGACCGTAAATTTTTAGACGATACCCGTAAGCCTTTTGTAAGCCAGGATTTATGTGTGTTATTTTTATATTTTAGCAAACGCTTAGGAAAAGCTCGATTAAAGATGTCCAACAAAGTAACATGAAAGGCAGCAAATGGATCAGGAGAACGGGCCATACCAAGCCAATTCACATTAAGAGCCAATTTATGAAAATTTTCAAAACCGGCTTTGTTAAAAACTCGACCGTGTCATATTTTGATTTAACCCTGGGTCTACCAACACTTAAACTGCAACTAACAGCCTCGTGATCAGAAAGACCTGCATTTACTACACAACATGATAATACATCTAAATTAGAACACAAGTAATCAATGGTGGTCGCCGAGGTTTTGGTCAAGCGAGTTGGAGTGTTAATATGCATTACTAAACCATGTGATGACAGTAAGTTAGAAAGTAGAATAGTGTTTACTGAATTTTTGTCCTGAAAGTTAATGTTGAAATCCCCGGATACAACCAGCTTATAGCCAGATGGGATTTGAGACAAAATAATATCAAGTTTTGACAAGAACTCAACAATTTGATTAGAAGGGGGACGATAAATACAGAGAATATAAAGTTTGAGTTGCTTAGAAAAACAAGCAGAAAATTCAAAATAATTTTCTTCCAAGAGATTGTTATATTTGTCAACACAAGCTAAACTGTCAATAAAATAAGATGTTTTTTTACACAAAATCAGGGTACCACCATGCAATGAAGTATCCCTACAGTAAATAGATACTGGGATATAGTTCGGTACACAGAAACATTCATTGGGCTTCAACCAATGCTCTGTGATAAGAACCAAATCCGGAAAATTATTAAACTCTAGAAATGCAAACAAGTCATCACATTTGTTTCTTAAAGATTGGACATTGAGTAAAATCATAGAAAAGTCAGAATTATCATTAAATACTTTACTAACATTAGTTACTCTACCATTTACCATACCCTCCCTAACTTGAGAGGGTCCAGTGTTAAAAAAAATTTTTCCTTAACCACATTGGTATCCTCGACACCGTTTTGATTTAGACTAGAGCTTAAAGTCACTAGCTTCAAATTACTATCACTATTTAAATTTTTATTATGGAAGACAGTCAAATATTTTTTTATAACAAAAGAAAGTTTGCTTAGGCCAGAATTATTTAGATAATGTGAGTTTCTGAAAAAATGTTTTGGAAAAAAATTTTTAGATAGATTCACTAAATATACATTATCACTAAATTTTCTTAAATTAGAAACATAACTATCAAGGTTATTGTTTAATTTTAATGCTTCATCAAATATATTAGACATAGCATACTTAAAAGGGAATGAACAAAAAACCAAATTTGTGTAAAAGCACTTGTTTGCTAATAGAGTTAAATCATTTAAAGACACTTGAAATTTGCTAGGCTGAATCAAAACTATTACAAAATCATTTTGTGTAAAGTCTTTAATGTAGCAATCACACCCTAGAGCAATACTCCTCAATGAGGCATTAGGTTTTGTCACCAACTGCAATTTGCACTCACCCAATTGTTGTTTTAACGGCTTATATAAGAACTTTCCGTACCCGTCGGTGAGAACCAATACTTTCTTCCCAGGCAGGACAGCTTCAGTTGCCCGCTGTTTAGAGAATGTGCCACTCTCAGTTTGAGTGCATTTATCTGTATGAGGCTGCGGTCTTTCAAGGGTTTTTATGACACATTTAAGATCTTCAATTTCAGCAGTTAAGTATTTATTATCAGCAGTTAAGGTGTCTAAAGAGGTTAACATATTGTCCTTTAACTCTTTAAAATATTTTGCTTCGTTTTTGGCGTGGTCCAAATCTAATTTATTTTTCTCCAAAATACCTTCCAACGCCCTACTCTTACCACTTAGTTCTACGAGTCTTTTATTTAAATCGGCGATTGTCTTTTTCTGAGAGGTAATTTGTTTCTCATATTCTGATTCAACTTCGCACACGCTGGATTGAAAATCGACCGAAAGTCTTTTTTTTCTTTGTATATAGGAATCCTTCAGCTTAAGATCTACATGTAGCCTTTCTATTTCCTTTTTTAAGTTTTTCAACCTGTCTTCCTCAACACATCCTTCTGCTTCACACTCCTCTGAACAATATACTTTGTGACGTCCTAAAATTGTATATTTCCTTCGACCCAAGCAACTGGGGTGAAAAACTCCAAAACATGTGACACAGATAAAATTGCTAAACACTTTATTTTGGCAGCATTTAAAATTATTATTAGCTTCCATACCCCAAATTATTGCAAATCTAGAAATTCAATTTAACACCTTAAAGGTAGCTAAATTATCTCTGAATACGGTCCTGTTTAATTTGTTTATGGTCAAGTTCACTCAAAAGTACAACAAAAGTAAAAAAGAAATTGAACCATTCATGAATACAATTTCATGAAAGGATTTCACTATCAACAGTTCATTCACACCCAAAGTCAGCAAAAAATAGGTGATTCCCAACACAGTAAATAAATATTGAAAACTATTTCAAGAGATAAGAGCCAAAAAATATATCAGTTTATTTGTTCAGTTTTTTTCTTTTTTCAAGTCACATTTGGCAGTTGTTTATAGGTTTTTCAGCTTTTCCTCCGCTAATGCACATTCTACGTGGAAATGGAACTTGAAACACAATACTACACTATTTGGCAATTAAAATGACACCAAACACGTATATATTACTGAATTAAAAATACACGAAAAACGACAAAATGCATGGAGCGATTTTTTAATAAGGTGATTTGCTTGATGCTAACATATACTCTAATCAACGGGTTTTAGTGCAAAGCTCAGTTTCTCGTGATATTTTTGTCACGTCAGGAGTGCCACAAGGTTCCCACATTGGATCAATATTATTCCTTCTCTTCATAAATGATGCCTCGTCTTGTTTTAGGAATAGTTACTGCCTTTTGTTTGCTGATGACTTAAAATTTTTTACCTCTAGTACGACCGACACCTCATCGCTACAATCCGACTTGGACAGCTTCGTCGAATGGTGCGATTGTAACTTTCTTTCCCTTAATGTTACTAAGTGTACCTCCATTCATTTTACAAGATCTCCTAACCCCATTCTAAATACTTAACTGATTATCGATACAGTTCTTGAAGTTTCTTTCACTTTCAACGATTTGGGCGTCATATTTGACAGCAGTTTATCCTTTAACCAACACATAGACTCAATTGTATGCAGGGCTTTTAGAATGTAGGACTTTATTAAAAGGCATTCTCACCATTTCAGTGATACTAAGGTTATTGTAACACTCTACAACTGCTTCGTTAGAAGCTTACTGGAATACTGTTCAGTTGTTTGGCAGCATATAGATAGGATTGAAAGTTGAAAGCGTTCAACGCAATTTTGTTAAATCCTTACTATTTAAATTTCATTTTCCATATCAAAATATCTCCTATGACACAAGACTGTTACTGTAAGGTATACAGAGTTTAGCCCAGAGACACAAGCATACCCTACTTTTATTTGTCTTCAAGCTCCTTAATACATTCTACCTGCAATTCCCCAGGACGCAACTTTATAAGAACTCACCTGTCTACAGAATGTGTGACTTGTTTAATAGATTTGCAAATGATTTGGACCTAGCTACTCTCAGTTTGGAGCAGTATAGGGGGGCCATAGAGATTAAATTATTGGCAACTCAGGAACAAACTTAGTTAGTTTTTATACTGTATTAGTATTTAGAGTAAGAATGTACAGTTATTTTGTAAATATTTAGGTAGTGGTGTCAGTAATTGGCGAATATATGCTGTAGATGCCTTATAATGAATAAATAAATAAATGGTATAATCCACTGCGACCACCTATTGGGCGAACTGAACTTCTTGGTCCCTGCCCGACGTACTCGCCACACTTCTTTTCCTCGTAAGGAGACATCGGACTAACTATGGTCAAAACTCGTTTATTGACTTTGTCTAAATTACAATACATTTTTCTCTGACTGTGATATCTTTAGCATTAGCCTTCTTGCCTTAGACTCCTTAGATTTGGCACGTTTAACTGTTTTAATTATTTAATTGCTTGTGCTTTACTCTCCCTAACTTAATTTATCTTTTATTTTTTCTTAATTTTTTTTAATAGTGTATTGTAGGAATATTACCATTTTATTTGTATTATATTTTATGTTTTTGTATTTTATATTTTGTAACATTTAAAGACATATCTCTGTAGATTATGTATGACAAAATAAATAAATAAATTGCCTACTCCTGTAAAATATTATGACGATATTTTAACATTAAATCACTAAAAAGATTTAAGAGTCATAGTAGATCTAATTGATATGGTAACTAAAACTGTTAGTTAATGAGTCGTGTTTTGCTTATGTAACTGTCATTTTGTAACTTACACATTTAGAAAAATTATTTGTTCAAGTGTTGATTATGTCATTTTAAACCTATAACAGTCAAGTTAAACAGGTCTAAATTTAACCATCTTTAGTGAATACGGGAGTAACTGTCGTATACACTAAAAAGGTTTAATAGTTAGACCAGGTCTAGTTGCCAGGGTATGTTTCACTTATGTCCAGTCACTGTCATTTTGTAATTGTGACATTTAGAAAAATTATTTATTCAACTGTTAAAAATGTCCTCTTAAACCTACAACTGTCAAGTTAGACCTGGTCAAAATTTAAACATCTTTAGTGAACACGGGTGTAATAAGATAAGAGCACCTAAAATATATTTTGCACATTTTTACAGATAAGGTGAAAAAAATAAGCCAATAATTATGCATAATTAGAATTTTGAAGAAAATTTTGGACCGGTTCCATATTCATCCTGAAGTGTGTATATGTAAATTATTTCATTTAAATCATACCATGCCCCAATTTAATTCATTAATCTTCTCAAAATTTTGGGTAGCGTACTACATTCATCTTCCAGAAGATTAGGTTGGTTCTGAAGAGTATATGTTAGGAAATAAGGTAGTGAAAACAACCAATAATATGTAGGAATCAGAACACGCAACATCATATTTTATTTATTTTCTTGAAATATTGGATGGGGTACCACATTCAACTGGGGGTGAAAACAACCAATAACACTTAAGAATCATAATGCGCCCCAAACTGAAAAAATATTTTACACATATACTCTTCAGGATCAATAAAATGACCTCCTGAAAGATGAATGTGGTACACTATCCAAAATTCTGAGAAAATTAATAAAATAAATTGGGACACGTTCTGATTTCTAGGTGTTATCGGCTGTTTTCAGCCCCTTATTCCCTAACAATTCAGAAAATCATTTACATATATAAAGTTTGGCACATGAATCTGAGTCTATGAAAAGAATGTGAAAGATATAAGAAAACTACTCTTGTTCAAAACAGATAAAATAAGAATAAATCATATGGAGATAATCTAGTTTAAAAGTTTTTTAACATTCACTTGATACAAGACACCCAATCGAAAGATTTTAAACTAATAAGGCCGGCATAACACACACACGATTTTAGTCAAACTTTGCAAACCCCCTTATTTCCTTTGAAATATGCATTAAAATATGCCTAAGTATATATAAGACAGATTTAAAACGAGATGCTAGCAACACCGTGCATATGAGCTAATATTTTGACTGAATAGTGACACAAGCGACCAATGTGGTGAAAAAAATCGAAAGAAAGTTAATAAAAACATTGCACCTAAAAGTAAATACATCTACTTTAGATTGACATTCAATAATTTTAAAAACACAATATAAGTGAAACTATATGATAAACAAGCATATTAAAAATATATCACACAGAATGTCAACAACTCTTCCATATTATAATAAGCCCTTTTTGAAATATCTTGCGCATAGATTATATAGAGTTAAATAGCAACTGGTTAAAAAAAATTCTACAAAATTTGCATTACTTACTCATCATATCCATAACATACAATTTTATGCATATCATTAGGAAATTGCATAAACATGATCCGATCCAAAACATAATCTCCTTTGGAATGATTAAATATTTTGTGTTTGGAAACAAATTTTAGCTTATGCCCAGGAATAAACCTCCAGATATATAACTCATATTCATATGTTGCCTCATACAGAGAAAGTACATTCTGTGATGGTGGGTTATGTGGCTTTTCGGTGAAACTCAAAAAATACTGACCACACAAGGTAAATCCCATGAAAATATGGTACCTAAAAATAATTATTAAATAAAAATACCTATAAACAATAATATTCATTAGCAGCTGAAGATGAAAAAACACTATGAGTAATAAATATGAAGTTTCTTTAACAATTTTAATTAGTAAATAGTTAATAAATCCCCAGTAGAAAGAAGATATCCGTTCTAAACAAAAAGGAACAAAACATATATCTACCCCTAATATTACAATTGTGAATAGCATCTACAAATCATAAATTTTCAAGCTACATTTCGTTTTTTTATGACCATCAGTATGTTTCAGTAATGCTATCAATTTACAAAAAGTGTTTGATATTGTGAATTAAGAAATTTTGTTTACCAAAATGAACCGTCTGGGGTGTCATAGCTAGTTTAATAGCCATCTTAATGATAGAACCCAAATGATGAGTATTGATTGTTCAAAAAATAAAGAACAAAATATAAAGGTAGTGTGCCTCAGGGATCCAAGTTTTGGTCCTACATTGTTTCCCAATTATATCAAGTCTATCTGAAGAAATAATAAAACAAAATATTGGAATGACTTAAAATTAAATAGAAAAACGGGTAACTGTGCATAAACTAACTTTAAACATTCACAAATCATCATATTTTAATTTCCAAAGAAAAATCTGTTATTATTTTGATTAATTAAAACTCAAATATAGTTCCTACTTAAAATAATGAGACCCATATAATGATAAAAAACTTCTATGAAATATACATTTAAAAAATTTCTGAAATTGCTGGCTCTATTAGGAGTTCAACGATAACTAAGTTATATTATTTCAAAACATATAGTTAGATCTGTGCAATATCTCTAATTCATTGTTACACCATTTTGAACATACATAATCAAGTAAAAAAAATCGGAATTCATCACTGAAACATAATTATTAATCCCAATAATATTAAGTACTGGAAAACTAGGAAGCAGAATAATATAGAACTGCTTATAATAGCTTCTAGGGTAGGAAAAAATATATTAAGATTTAAGTGAACTTCTCTTTATAACAGCACTCCCTCTTGCACAAAATCATTGAATCTGGAATCCTTTAGGAAAAATAAAACTACATTTTAGATAGATTTAATATTATTTATTATAAAAAAATAAACAATTGTTACTTAAACAAGTGAATTGCTGCTCTTGTTCTCCTTTTTCATGAGGTCTGTATCAACAATCTTCCTTCTATTTATATGTATATATGTAATGTGATTCGTAATAGTTTAGGTTGTCTTTATGTTTGTCCTAATTTCAATGTTAAGATTTTCCACTGATTCCAGTCGACTAAGAATACTTTATTTTTTAAATTGCATAATGATAGATTTTTTTGTTGATGCACTCTAAATGACATGATTTGAAAAAACAACAACGAACAAAAATGAGAAATTCAACTTAAACTATAAAATGTAACATTGAATAAATCAAATTCTGCTTCACGGTCCTGAGAAAGCAGATGTGCAACAGGAGAGTGCTATATGTAATGACAACTCTAGATTAAAAAGGCTGTAGTGTATTTGTGGGTAAAAAAAAAAAAATCAATTTGAGATTAAAAATAGGAACAGTCATTAACTGAATGAATTATATGTAGATAGACAAGTAATCAAAGTTAAAACTCATGCAGAGTACTCAAGTGAAGGGATGTTAAATTAGAAATTAAAGAAAATATCCACACATATATTTTATTAAAAATAATGACAACACAATCAAAGAGAATTAATAACCAAAATCAACAATCCAAAATTCTTCTAAGATATAAAAAGTATGAGCAACCAAAAGTTATTTTATTCTATGTCTAAACACTTTATAAACATTTATATTTCTTGATAAATGTGAAAGCACATTGTCCAGAGCATTATAAAGTAGTTTCTTACTGTAACAAAAAATAGAACTCTAAAGAAGTTTAAATTTAGCCAAGTCTAACTTGGTATTTATAAGTTTAAGAGACATGTGCAATGGATCACTCAGCATATTATCACAGTGTTATAAGAACAACATAACTGGCGAATTAAAAGTTTTAATTTCCACTGAAATTATTAAATCCTTGTCTAACTAAATAAATTTTCCGGAATTTAAAAGAAATGGCCTACACTACTACATATTAAATATTTGTTAAGAATTATTATTAAAAAGTTCAAAATCACAGTTTGAACTGGGTTGGTCCAAGGTGAGTCCAAGGAATTTGGTGTTTTGTTGTTGGATGAGATTTATGTTCTGATTCTTAATAAGTAAACTTCTATCTTGATTCACTCGGATAGGAGTAAAGACTATAAAGCTGGTCTTAGCATTGTTCAAGAAAAGTCCATTCCTCGCACACCAGGTCGCAACATCATTCACACACATATTTGCTTTTGAGCACAGATTTTCATAGTCACATCCATCAATGATGGTAGATGTATCGTCCGCAAAGAGTGTTACATAGCTATGGTTTATAAAAAGAGGTAAATCGTTAATAAACAAAAGAAAAAGGATTGGCCCCAATACACTGCCTTGAGGCACCCCAGTGATCACATTGGCCCAGTCGGAGACAGCAAGTCCACACTCATTCACCACCTCGACTGCCTGGGTCCTTCCGGTCCAATAGGTCTCAATCCACCTATAAGCTGATCCTCTTATCCCATAATGGAAGAGCTTTTTCAAGGGAGTCACATGGTTGATAGTATCGAAGGCCTTTGTAAAGTCATAAAAAATTCCCGCTGATTTAAGTTTTAAGCTAAAATTTTCCAGAATTTTTAGGTAAAAAGAAATTACAGCATCGGTAGTGGAATGATCAACTCTAAATCCAAACTGTCTACAGGTAAGTATATTAAAGGAATTCAAGAAGCCCACAAGTCTCATCTGGAATGCCTTCTCAAAGACCTTCGAGAACACGGACAAAAGAGCAATGGGCCTATAGTTGTCAACAACTGATCTGTCACCCTTCTTGTGAATTGGGATCACCTCCGCGTTCTTTAAGTCATGTGGGAAGTATCCATATTCAAAAGATATATTGATTAGATATGTGAGCGGTGATACAATGCCCCTGGCACACTTACCCAGCAAGTCACACGGTACATCATCCACCCCACAAGATTTCTTGTTAGAAGCTGATTTTAATATCTCCAGGGTTTCCACTTCAGTAAAAGGTAACAAGCAAATAGTTTCGGAGGTTGGATTAGTTGGTAACTGCACATTCACATTATGTTGACAGTTACCAACAATTGACTTTACACCTTCAATAAAGTAAGTGTTAAATGCATTAGCAATTTGTGACACTCCAGTCACCTCCACACCATTGGAAACTATGGCATCCGGAAGAGAATGTGCCCTCTGATTCGTATGATCAGTGAGTGAGTTAATAACCTCCCAAGCTCCTAGGGTAATATTAGCAGATGAAAGTATTTTATCAGTTATATGTCTTTTTAGCAGTGGCAATATTTGATTTGTGTTTTTTCAATCTGGATTTATAGACTCTCTCAAGGTTCAAATTATTGTCAAATGTTATGCGTCTATGCAGTTCCCTCAAATGATCTCCCTCATTAATATGTGCGGGGGTTATCCATTGATTTGTTTTGTTTGCTTTTTTTCTACGTTTTACTCTATAAGGAAATGCAATATTAAATAAACTACTAAAGGTATTAAAAAAGTAGGAGAATTTACTCTCAACATCAAGGGTTTCAAGATGAGAAGCCCAGTGTTCTTTTGATAAGAGATGGTTAAAAAGATTAACATTTTCCCCTGAGAAAGACCTGCATGTTTCAACTGACGATTTAGGGATGTAGGTGTCATATGCACAATAATTAAAAGACAGTATTTGTGCTTTATGATCTGTGAAATTAAGCTCAATGGTTTTTGTTGATAAGACCTGTGCGTCATTATCACATTATCAATCAGAGTACCATAGGGGCCTTGGATTCTCAAAGGCTCGAAAAAGGCTTGCTCAAGACCAAATGAGGTACAAATATTTAAAATATTAACTATATTTACATTGGTACACTTTAAAAAATCCCAATTAAAATCACCACATACAAACAACAAGACATTAGGCTTACAAAGAGACGTCAACAATTGTTCGAACAATGTTAAAAAATCCTCATGAGTACTGCCAGGAGGCTGATATATACAACAAGCTATAACATTAGCCATATTTCCAATTTTCAAACTTACTGCTGCAGTCTCAAACTGTTTACCCTTGGATATCTTACGACTGATCTCAAGCGCTTTGGCAATGCCCAAATCACTACGCACAAATTGAAATGTGAAGAGTTTCGACCTATAAATATGGTACCAGTATATGAAAAGTTGTTGGAACTGGCGACCAATGAACAAATAATGGAATATATTGAATCAAACAATCTTTTAACTTGTCATCAAACAGGCTTCACAGAAAAAAACCCTTGTGAAAGTGCACTGCAGACAGTTATGGCAAATTGTGCTGTTGGTAACAAAGAGTACTTTGGTGTGGTGTTTTTAGACTTACAAAGGGCATTTGAAGCAATAAATAGAGAATTACTTCTTGCCAAGTTGAAGTATTATGGTTTCAGAGAAAAAGTAATGAACTGGTTTTTCTGAATATTTGAATAATTAGATGCAAGTCACAAGGTATGGTGATGTTCGGTCTGCAATATTAACAACATTGTATTGGGTACCTTAAGGAACAGTAATGGGTTCCAATCTATTCATTATGTACATAAAGGATATTGTAAAACAGGTCAAAAAATGTAGTATACAACTTTTTGCTTATGAAACATTGTTATATTCTGTAGGTGAAAATGTTGCGGAAATAGTGTCTGTAATAAATAATGAACTCCAAATCCTAGTAGAATGGTTAGGCCACAATAGTCTGAAAGTTAAGTAATGATGGAATTTATATAGGCTGTGATATAAATGAACAAGTCAATGAATGTAAATATTTAGGAGTAATCATAGATCAGACTTTGACATTTTCTAGTCATGCTGTATATATAACAAAAAAATTGCCAGAAAGGTAAATGTATAATGTAGATTACTTGTATATAAATCAATAATACAACCACATTTGAAATTTTGTTCTTCAATTTTGTATTTGTTAAATAATACTGAACATGCAACTTTACAAAGAAAACAAAATCAGGCCGAACCCATTATTTTAGGGTGTAATAGATATACTAATATTAAATATATGCTTGAAAGTACCAAGTTACTTAGTTTCAAGAAAGATATATTTGTGGATGTCATGTTAATAATTTTTAAAATTAAGAATGGTTCATTCCCTAAACATTGGATGGTACAGCTAGTATATGTGGGAGACAATCACGGTTATGAAACTTGATCCAGAGATAATAGAGAGAGAGAATAGAAATAGTTTCTTGCAAAAAGAACTGGCTGAATATAATAAACTCCCATTAGAGATTTAAAAAATTAAATACCGTTTCGTTTAGACAGATAGCAAGATAATCTTTTTTAAATTGATATAATAATAACAATTTAGTGGCAACTCAGTAAATTTGAAAGTAGTTCAATTACTAGAGAGATTACAAGTAATTGTACCAGTTAGAAGTAATTGAACTACTTTTGAGCAATTGAAGTATTCAATTATTTTTAAAGTAGTTAATTACTTCGCAGTATTTGAATTACTTTAATTGCATCAAGAAATACTTTTTAAAAGTATTTGGCTCCGTATTTGGTAACAACTTCTTTTTTTGGAATAATGGTAATTGGTATTTAATTTTTTAACTATCTTTGAAAGCAATTGGTAATTGTAATTGAATTACTTTTTTAAAGTAACTGAGACAGCTCTGACTGAATGCTCAAGGCAAAATTCTTTCAGGTACAAAATATCCTTTACATGACTCTAATGGTTAAAGGCTACATAGAGAATATAATAAAAATTCCTGAATTATAAATACCAAGAGATAGTTAGAGTCATTAGAGTTAGTCATACCAATTTAAGGTATTCCTAAAATCTGTATTGGTAAACTGATCCAGGATCTCTGCATTATTGTGGCACCAAAGAGTAGCACTATCATCAGCGAATCCAGTACATTTACCATGAATTATACCTTAAGAAATAGCATTTACATAAACTAAAAAATAAGAGGGATTCAAAACTGATCCTTGTAATACACCTGCTACCATCACCAAGTGCAGATGATATACTATTCTGGACAAAAACTATCTGACTATGACCTGACCAAAAAGAACTAAACCATTGTCTAACTTCTCCTTGTCCTTAAACTCATAGATGTCCTGTTTGCTCAGCAGTAAACTATGATTAACACAGTCAAATAACACAATACTGTTGAAGCTAACTTAAAAATAAACTGATAAAGTAATAGTAATAAAGAAAAGTTTTAAATTGCTAAAGTTCATAGATACACTTAATAAATTGTTCATTTTTACTACCAGATTTGTTCTTGTGTAAGTAAAAAATTTCTAAACAAAATAAGTATTTTTAAGATGAATTTATACAAGATAAAATAAAAATAATAGATGCTTTGAAGATGGCCAAATTCCATATTTTATATGAAAATCAAAATTCACAAGTAGTTATTTTTATTTTATTTGCCATATAAAAGCCCAAAATCACCAGTGCTTTTATTTTATATTATTTCTTATTTTATTTTATATTATTTTTCTATATAAATTCAGCATTATTGAGAAAATATTAGTACTTTGTATTCCTGAATAAATTTTTGATTATACTATCGTAGAAATTACTACAGGTATCGTAAAATCACCAAAAGGCAAAGTTTAAGGTGAATGATATTTGATGAGTACATATGGGAGTATTATGGTATAATAGTATTTAGGTTTTTAACTTGCTGTCGCACAAAGAACCAGAAAACAGTAAAATCAATGAATGTATTCAAAGACCAAAAAAATGATACCACTTTTATTTATTTTTGCTCCCCTAGCATTATTTCACAGATTTCACACACAAAACAAAAACAAGCTGGGAAAATTATATAAATCTAAATATATGGACACTGTGCATCCTATTCTTTTTCAAAATTGTCTGACTGCTAATATGTACACACAAATAAACTAAGTGCTTAATTCATTTAATCTGGCAAAATTTGAAAGCTGAAATACAAAACAGAAGAAAGGTAGTGAATGATAGGTAGGAAATAATCTTGAACTTACAATGAATCCGTGTCCTTGAGTAACGAACTGAGCGGATACCTGCATCTTGTGTGAATATTTAAAAATACTGTCTCGGGCTTAGCTTTAGGGCCCTTGGCAAAATGACCGTACAACTAAAAAATATTTGAATAGAGAGGAATGTTGAGGTTAAAATATCATAACATACCTCTCGGCTTGCAAGGTTGGTCACTATATTGGAGCCCTGTCGCGAAAACAACACTGAAATTTGGTCGCTTGAGGATTTGTTTGTGTCACTCTCACTACAAGCAACGGAATAATTGGATCTTGACGAAGAAATTGAGAAATTATCTTCGGAACTCTCATCTTCAGACGTTAAGGACGCCATGTTGTACTTGTTTGGGTAGTTAACTGTTTAACTGGTTGCAGATGCAGAAATGACATTTGATATTTGATTAGAAAATGGAAATCAAGGGTAGGCCCACAGAGGATAATCTAAAGTTCAGTATACAATCGGATTTGCATACCGCATTAAAGGCGGCTATCCATCCATGCGGTTTTCGGCGCGGATTGTAGTTCTTTGCTGTGATTGGCTCTTGATTATTTAAAAAAATTCCCATCGATTTTCGACGTAGATGTGTAAAAAAAGTTCAAGAAAGTTAAAGCTTTTTTGCTTATTTCATTAAAATTAGCGTTTCTCTCACATAACTTTAAATTTCGTATTTGTATATTTCTTTTTGTTTATTTATTCCGAGTATAAAGTAATATAATGAGTTTGGATTAGTAAAATTATTTAATTCACTACCATAAATAGAGAAAAAATGTTACAGTAAGTTTGTAGATTTGCTAGCGTAGTTTCAAAAATAGCTTCGGAGAAAATTTCAGATGAGAAAGGAATTATTATTATACATTATACATACATTATACAGTCCTGGTCTAAGAATGTCCAAAGAAAAGTTTGCTTTTTGAAGAACGTTACTGTATTTTTAATACGCGGGCGAAAACCACGAAGGTAAACCGCATGTGGAGAGAGGTCTAAAGAATTCCTTCTTGTACATTTATATCAATAAATCAATAAATATTAAGGAACTTTAAACAATGCCTGATGGAAGGTTGCTTGGTATAAATATAATTAATTTTCTAGTACGGGCTAAGACCGCCAAATTTGACTATTTTTGATACACGGGTAAATTTTTTAGAGCTGATCCTAGGCTTAGGATAATTATGCATTTAAAAATCTTCAAATATGCATGCAAATATGCTCCGAAACAAGGGAAATATGCACTTAAAAATGCATATGCAGTAATATTATCGGATCAAAAAAACAGAAATAAAGCAAAAGTATAGCAATTAAAATATTATATTATTTACACTTCAAGGTATCTTTAAGACGCTATTTTTACCAATAATTATTACGTTAATACAACTGTATAACAAAAGTATTTTTTTAAATAAAATTTTAAGATATAGCTAACTAAACAAACTAACTAAAGAATAAATCTGTTTAAAATTTATCGTTTACCCTATTCAACAAGTTGCGGTTACATTTTATAACTATATGATGTAACAAATTATCAAATTCAAATTTTCTTCTATTATCTGACAATAGTACTTTATGCTCAGAAAAGACTCGTTTAACATCACAAGATACAATTGGAACATATTCAAACAAATTCAAATACTGTTTATTAAAAATTGTTTATTGTCTGGATTCAATGTCTCTTTATTGTCCAAAACTGCACTAATATTTTTCAAATTTTTGTAACCAATATTTTTGAGAAATTACTTTATTTTTAGTGTTAGTTATAGTTTCACTCACTTTTTCTATCATTTCTGCGCTTTTTGACAAAGAAAGTCCTTTCATCTTCAATTTTTTTATAGTATCAGACAAGCAAGAAAAATTGTTTTTAATGTAAATTAAATCCTCACGTACATCTTCTTTGCGCAAAACGTTTTGTGCTTCTTGTATACAATGTGAGTAATCCGCATTAAATTGGTTGACTATGTTTTTTATTGCCTCGAAATGTTCTGCGTAATAAATGGCAGCGTTTATCCAAGTTCCCCATCTAATTACAATTGGTGATGGGGGCAGGGGGACGTTTCCTACAGTTTCCCTAAATTTTTCTACCCGAGTCGGATCTTTTAGGCATACTTTCTTCACCGAGGAAATCAGATCGTTCACTCGTGGATAAAAAGCACGAACTTGTTCTACAACTCGATGAAGTCCATGGGCAAGACATGTGACATGTATCATTTTAGGCTACAATATTTGTATACCACTAAGTGCTTTACACATGTATACCAAACATGTGTAATGTATGGAGCAGTATCTGTAATTGCCACTAACACTCTATCATATTTAATACCACCGAGCTATAAAAGAGTGAGAGAGTCGTTGAAAAATCCAGCAACAGTTGAACGATTTACTTTGTCTAAGGTCTTTATTGTAAGTAAATATGATTTATCCCTTTCTGCTTCTACACCCAACACACCAAAAACAAAATTAGCAACACATCTCTGTCCCACATCAGTTGTTTCATCTAGTGACACCCATATACTTTTATCTTCTACTTTTTCCCGCAATTCGGTAACTGTCTTATTGTACAAATCTGGAACATAGTTTTTCCTTAACGTGGATTCATGTGGAATTGATGTCTTTGTGTACTGCTCGAAAAATGACTTCGGGGCAGGATTACTTAATTTATTCACTGGAATATCCGCACTAATAAACGCCTTGCACAAATCCTCAGTGAACTTTGATCGTTTGAGTCCCGGTCCTGGTGAAAATGCTGTGTTGATTAAAACTTGTTTCTGAGCACACTTTTTACTTTTTTGAATCTGATGCTTTGTAGTTCCTATGTGTTTGTGTTTTTACATTTATTACATTATTTACAAAACAGCACAAAACCGTCAGTCGTAAAATCAGGAAAATTTAATACCGCACTTAATGAACGCTTTTCTTTCGGCATATTGGACAATGTTCACGCCACAACGTGTAAACTAAACTGAATTGAAAAATTATTTCTAACATTCTTAAAACGTGCGTATTTATGATGGTAAATCCGTGGTAAATCCATAGTTTTTAAAGCACAGATGTTTTATTGGGTACCTATAACAATTTTAAGAAAGGATGGGTAAAACCCTTGGCCTGCCAGCAACTAGACATTTTTTATTATTTATGGATTATATTTGAAATACATCAAATTTGTCTTGGGAAATATAAATATATTCAGAAAAATTAGAATATATGCATTTTTCTTGTAATAACTGCAAAATATGCATTTAAATACAAAAATTGCCAAAATATGCATTTGCATATGCTTTCATGCAAATGCATATATATCCTAAGGCTAGATCACGAATCTGAACATTTTTTATTCAAAAGCGTTTCGTTTTCAATTTATCCATCATTATCAACTAGTACGAAAGTTTCCTTTCCAAGATGGAACGGTAACGGGTTAGCACCAGGTTAGGTTCCGGAGCGCGACAGAATAAAAACACCGTTATTAAAGCTATGTTACTCAAGTTCATGTATTATAGGTTAAATAATGAGACCATCGCACTGCCGCACTTCGGCACCCGATCATCTGCTCACCTATGACCTTGTACCGATCTTCCTAACAAAATATCCATACAAAATTGTGACAAAAGTGCTATTTTAATATGACATTGTTACATTCATAATTTTGTGCAAAAAAAATGCTTTATACTATAGCGCAATCAAGGAATTCAATCATTAGTTGGATGGTCTTTGTATTTCGACGTTTCGTATGCTGGCGACTAACATCAAGTAGACTTTTTTAAATACGTGTCCGTATTTTTTATTGCAGTTTTGTATGCTCTTTGTATCTAACTATAATATTAGTTTAATCGTATTAAAATGTTTCGACCCTAATATGATATCTTCAATTATTTCAAAGATTTTTTCTTTGAAATAATTGAAGCCACAGCCGAATATCGAATAGAACCTATGCGGGCGGCTATCTTCTCTGCAGCCAAGTCCTGTATGCTCGATTTCCTGTGAATCGAGCCAGAGGTTATTGAACTTTCCACAGGATGTTTGCAATTTTTGCATTTCAGTCGCGTGCTTTAAGTGGTGGCGGAAGCTATCGTTGGAGTAGGTTCTTTGTTTGAACGGATATCCGTGTGTTGTGTGATACGTACATCGCGTCGTGCATGGTGCGATATAGAAGACAATAATACGGGCGTGGATATGCAAATACCGTCAACTTCGGCTGTCGGTAATAACGTTGAAAATGTTGGAGAATTTAGTAAGAAGAGTGTGTAAAGAGTAAAGAGGGTGTGTGTCTTAATAATAAAGGGATTTTCAACATTAAACTACGCTGATAAGCTTCAAATAATTTCCAAATGAAAATTTTAACCACAAAAATGAAAAACTGTATTAGACATTTTTATCCGGAAAAACATACGAACAATTTAAATGGCTAACAGGGTGTGAAAATATAAGTAAATTATTTTGTTGGCCATGTTTACTTTTTGAAAATGAAAAAGGTCTCTGGATTAAAGTGGTTTTTCCGATTTAAACAATTTCCATAAAGCTGTAAAAAGACACATTATGTCCAAAGCGCATTTACAGGCCGTCGTAAAAGAAAAAGTCTTCGGCAAAACCAGAATTGAACACGCCCTTAATAAACAGTTGGAAATTAGTCACCGCCAACACAATGAACTAGTCGATAAAAATAGGCAAATATTAAGAAGACTTATCGATGTTGTTTGTTTTCTCGGACAGCACGAATTGGGATTTAGGGGTCATGACGAAACAAGGGTTTCTTCAAATAGAGGAAATTTTCAAGATTTACTTAGTTTAATGGCTAAATATGATGATTGCTTAAAAAATCATTAAGAGCAGTCTAGCGTTTTTCGCGGAACGTCGAATCGAATCCAGAATGATTTAATTTCCGCTGTTGCAACTATTCTAACTCTTCTAAAAAGAATTAAGCAGGAGATTGGTGAGGCGAGGTTCATTGCTATTGTTCTGGACGAAACAACTGATATCACTAATTTTAGCCAATTATCTATAGTAATACGCTACGTTAAAACAGGCGGAAGTATCAAGAGCGGTTTTTAGGTTTTAAGAATGTGTACGAAAATCGTACAGCAGATGCATTATGGCAATAAATAGTTCGAGGGGTTTTTTTTGAACTGTTTGAAACGAGATTTTAATTTTAATTATTTGTTGAACATATTTTCAGAAATATTTCCATTCTCGGACAATGTTTTCAATATATTACAAACTAAGACAAATGATGTTGATTTTTGCTTAAAAAAGGGTGGATGATTTTAAGTCCATGTTAAGCCAAAAAAGAGATGACTTTGATCTATTTTGGGAGAAAACGATGACGTTAAATGTAGAGCCACAAGCCAAGCGTCTTCGAACAGACATTTTAAATTCCTCGAGCTCTGCAATTTTGATGCATTTAAAGGAAAAACTTTTCCAGAAGATGTGTTTAAATCTCTTCTTCTTCATTATGGCCAGTTCTTCGACCGAGTGTTACTGCGATCTGAACTAAAAGTGACTTACGAAAAACGCAAAGAATAACGCTAAGGAACTAATGCAATTTTTAAAAGACATGGAGCTGGAAGATGCCTACACCGAAGTGTCGAAATTGTGTGAATTAGTATTGACAATACTTGCCAAAAGTTCATCAGTAGAACGCAATTTTTCAACACTTAAACGTATAAACAATTTCGTGAGAAATTCAACGGGGCAGGAGAGACTTTCGCATACATCGCTGTTGTTCATTGAAAATAAACTTCTCTCTAAAATATGTCGGAGCATCGACGTTTTTATGATGACGTCATTGACGAACTTGCAAAAAATGATCGAAGAATCGAATTACATTACAAATAGGTACGTTTCTAAAAATTGCTTCCCTTTCTTCAAATTTCACCGCACGCCCCTGCCAAAAACCAAGTGTGGCAAAGGTACTTGATCAAACAAAATGGCGAGGAATAAAAATGTTTAAAAGTCATTATATATGTGTTACTAAATGACTATATTCTGAACTAAATAGGGTCAGGCTTCACTATTCCTAATAAAAGGAAAAATTCATAACGGGGGAAGATCCGGGTAAACGAAATTTACCGATTTTATGGGTCTAGCAATGTAAACATTGCAAAGCGTTTCTAATTTTTTCTGCTGATCCTAGTTAATCAAGTGTGTTTAAAAAATAGAACTATTCAGTACTATAGTAATATACCACCAGTCGCCAGTATCAAAACAGTTTGACGTCAATTTGACAATAATATCTTTTTTTCGGATCCAAATTCAAAATTCTCAGTAATCCATCATGTCTGACGACTTAATACGTTATCCAATCCAATATGTCCCGTACTGTTTGCCAGGTATGCCAGAACAAATAATATTTACCCAAATGCCTGGACAGCCAATGTTCGTACAGCCCTGCTGTCCTTGTCCTTGCCCGTGTCCAGATCCATGTGCTCAGAATGGAAATAATGGGAACAAAAACGGCTGTAAATAATCGTGCCCGAAGAGTTTATCTAGCTACAGTGAAAAATAAGTGATGTTTCTACATGGATTGTTTTGTATTTGTAACGTCTATTACCTAAATGTTAACTGTTGTATGTAGCGTACTATATGTGTATATAATGTCTAATAAGTGATGAAAATAATAGATTTAACAGTTACGTGGGAGAAAATTGTAGTTTTTGTAGCTTCGTAAACAAGGACGCATTTCCCGTGAGGCCCGAGCCTAGGGCCCGTCGAAAAGAAGGTCCGCTGCCATGCTGCATAAAAATCGTTTATATAATCTTTCTTGTTTAATTTTAACAGGAAAGTAGGTAATTTTTATATCTTATATTAAAGAAGGGTATAAACTTTTGTTATATGAAAGTAAGGACCTTTTTTTTGGTTGTTACTTTAGGGCCCCAAAAATGATTAATGGGCTACTGTTCGCAGAGTAATCGTAGTATGATTAACGGTACGTATTAGTCAATATTTATCCAGGGTGTCCCCGAGAAGACAGACATTCTTTCAACTGGATAAGAAACCAAGCAATGAATATTGTTTCTGAAAAGTTTCTCTTTAACTGTTAAACTCAAACTGAATTTTCATATTTTGATATCCTAAGCACATTAAAAAAAACACGTTTTTGAGCCATAAGGTCTTTTTTGTTTTGGGAATTGAAAGGAGGGGAATTCTATTTTTTGCCAATTATCTAGAAAGTTATTAATTTTTCAAAAACAATCGAAAAAAATTTGCACAAAAAAATTCCTAGATTTTTTCTCGTAGAAGTAAACTTGTTTACAATATCTGCTTTTTTGTATAAAAAAATTGGTTTGAACATTATATATAAAAATGCTAATTCATTTTAAATGGCAATATCGCAATTTTTTATAAAACCTCAATATATTTTACCATTTTAATCAAGGAGTGAAACATAAATCAATTTAATTTATTTTAAATGTAATAAATCGATAGCAGTAGTAATTGGGGAAAGTCTAGAGGCTAGACTGGTAGGTTTGTAAGATCCTTTCAGTCTGCCCCAGATCCCCTCTCATCCACCACTCCACCAGGTTTTCATCCTTGAATCTACCTATATAAGCCTAGATATCTTTCCAGGCGAGATCCTTAACTACATCACTATACAAAGCTGCAGTGCCGAAAATATCCCGACGTAGTCTTGCTCGTGCCTCACATGTGCACTGGAACTGGAGTGCAGTTTCCTCCTCCTCCTGATACTCCGCATAGATAGTCCTCCTTAATACCTAACACAGAGAAGTGTCTCCTCGATCGACAGTGCCCCGTTACTATTCCTACGATGAAATTTAGTTTCTTCCTGTTCAACTCTATTCAGTTTTTATCTGGCTTCATAATGAAGTATTTCGCCTGCTTACTAACTTCGAACAGGCCTCCCTCACGTCGCAATTCTTGGTGAGCCTATCCCTTTTACTCTTCCAATCCTCTTTTTTCAGAATTGAAAGAGCAGAACTATTATGCCACCTCAAACTGCCTGAAGGTCATACTACTCTATACGTTGACATCGGGATCTCTCTTCCATAACCCACAACCCCTCCTCTGGCATGCTCCTGTATCTCCCATTGGCAGATGAGCTGTCATTGCATTTTTCTTAATGAAAGTCATCAAAGACGATAACCCCATCCAAGCTACTGACGGTTTCGTTCTCATTGCCCAGGTTGTCGCTAAGCTGGCCAGTCTCTGGATTTTCGGTAATATGGAGCGAATGATTCTCCTTACCATGAGTGACCCTAGCTTGAGCCCACCGCTTTACGGAGCTGCTTTGAAAAGCCTGCATCCATCCGAGAAATTAACACGCAATGTTGCCAAGTGTGTTGAGGAAGCCGCCAGACGGGAGTAGCGACCGCAGACTTTTGCCAAAAATAATTTGCAGCTATCAACCCGATATATATTTTTCTGCGGCGGCTATATTAACTCGATTGCCTTATTTACGATGTGTTTAATAAGGTGAAATTTTTTAGCCTCTTTTTGATTACCTTATTTAAAAAAGTGACAATTATTTTTCACTGGTTTTCTCTATCTTTGTTAATAAATAATCCTGTAGGTGGGTGTCATAATATAATAACTCACCCCGTACATACAAGTATCTCAAAAAATGTTCCTTTTCCAGCATAAGTTAATATGTTTAAAACTGCTTTTTGATTAAAATAATATTTTGCGTTGTTTCTTTGATTTAGTTATTCAGGTTTTTGTAGAAATAAGTTTGCTTTCTATTAAAACGTATTCTTACTCCTAGAAACTTTATTTCAAGCTAACCTGCATCAAATTTTAACCCTAAAGATTAGCATACAAATTCAATATTCCTCTTTTAACTAAAAGATCTCTTCTAATATTTAGTGATTGGAAACACCGAGTCTCGTTCCCGTTCGCGAGTCGAAGGTTACCGCACGAAAACATATAGTTTCGGGGAGCATTTATGTCTCCGGGCCGATTCAAGGTGTCCCATTTAAATGAGTTATCTATTGCGTAAGCTATAATGGATCTTTGCTGGTACCTAATTAGTTAATAAATAATATATTTTGCAACTGCATAGTGTCTGAAATGCAAGTGGCAATTGCAGAAAAATGTTCTTCAGTTTGCGGGGCATTGCCGTCGGCAATCATATTTAAACGCTGAAGCTGAAGAAAAAAATTAATGGAGAAGTCGATGAAGAAACAGAACCAGTGTCTTTGTTATAGGGCAAGAAAGGTTATAATTAACAGATGAGCATTATGTTAATGGCATTATTTATCAGAGATATTAGCTTGCTTTTCTTTAAAATATTTTAAAAGATAGAATATACAGACTGGTATACACAAGCTGAGGGATAGATGAGAAAACATTTAAAGCTCGGGTTTTGAGTTGTTTGGATAAACACAAATTACTGGGTTATTTATGGTTTGGTTTTCAAGCTTCAAGAGGTATGAATGAATTAGGCGGTCTTTTTTTTTCTTGATAAACTCTTTTTTCAGTTAATCGACGAAAACGTCGCTGTGGCTGCTTTCTATGACCTCTCCAAACCTTTCGACTATGTTTGGGTTTCCAACCTGATTTAGTTTCTACTTGTCTCAGCGTAGTCCGTCTATTATCTTCAACAACAAGAATTCAGAACCTCATCTCCATTCGTAACAATGTTATGAGACTTAAAAGTATTAGTTGTAATGGAATGTCCTCATTGGCTGCAGTCTTCTTTTTTTAATGAAGAGGTCATCTCTTTCTGGCGTTAACTGACATTAAAGATCTCTGAATAATTTTCCGAATGTAATATTCATACGTTTCCTTGCATTCTATCCTTCCCATCTATTTTTTTAATAAATTACTAAAATGATCCTCTCTTATAAGCGAAAGAAATATTAACCAGCAGTAGACAAACAGTTTTGGCACTAAGTTTGGCTAAGTTTTTTCTAGAATAGGTTACCTTTTTGAGACTGCATTACTTCCATAAGGCCCACATTTGCAGATCCTAAAATTTTTAATGTTCAATTACATTTTGACCAAAAAAATTTCGCCGGACACACAAGCGAATATGGCATAAAAGTAATGTAAACAAGCCAATATTTTTGTAACCCATCCTGCCAACCACATTTCCATGACACCAAATCATTAACAATATACTATTTAAACTTCAAAATCTGTCAGTATTTTAACATATCTTTCGGCCTTTTTCTCTTCCAAATTCTCAGTTTAGAGCCACTCTCGAATTAAAATGGGTGGAAACGGCGATAAAAATGGTCAAGACTGTTGTAAATGCATTTGCCAGCCATGTTACCCCACGAGTTGTTGTGTACCTGTAAGTGTATGTCCTTGTCCTCCTCCACCACCATGTCCGTGTGTGCCGCTACCAGTCCCTTGTGTTCCCCAAGCCTGCGTTTATGTTCCTGTAGTAACCCCATGTTGCCCCTGCCCCCCGGAAAATGGAAATGGCAATGGCAATGGACAGAAATCGTGTCCCACATGCTGATATTGTACTAACTGTACTTGCTTTTAGAAAGCAAGTTTATAGCGTTTTGTTGTGATGTTTTGTTCGATTAATAAAAAGATTTTTTATAATTTTTTTTAATTTAAATTTAGTTGTTATATTTTATTTAAAACTGAATATTTCTTGTTGCAATTGTTTGTTGCAAATGTTTCAAAAAACGCATGCCAATGTTTAATGGGAGATTATTTGCAAGAATATAAAACGATAAGTTCATATGAACGTGGGTCCCCAGATGCTTGAGTTTCAAGATACAGGATGTAAAGGTTTAAAAAAATATGATTTTTTTAGAAATGCCGAGACAGTAAGAGCTATTTAATTAAAATCTGGCACAACCTCATAGGTATTTAAAGGCTATAATGTTGACAGTACCTAACAGTTTTTGTTTCAATCATGGGCATAGGAACGGGTAACCATCCCTGACTTTCTTGATAAACAAATGGTATGCCACTGATTTTTTAAAAATACACAAAAAACATCTTTTGGTATTTTGTGATACAAGTCGTTTTCGAGAGAAAAAAAAAATCGATTTTGATGCTCGCATCTGGCACTTCTGGTCTAATTTTATTTGGAAACAGAATTATTGTCCAAAACTCTAAAAAGTGATTCCTTGAATACGTGAATAATGGGTCCGGTAAACTATCCTGACAAACGGTTTTTGCATATTTTATTCTTTTTCCAGAAAGTACCCATTTGTAATATTATATTTCAAAAATAAAAATTGCGGGATATGCAAGAGTTTTCCTAAAAAAAATTAATTAAAAGTCACACTCGGTCACAATTTGACAGCCTTAAAAAATTTAGCAATGTTGCCAGATTTTAGATTTACCAATTTGTTAGAGGAAATGAAATGACCAATTGAAAATTATTTGGACAACAGAATTGTAATTATTTATTGATATTATTATAGTTTTAATGAAGGTTTTATTGACGAACCTGGGCTAACCTAACGTTAGCGGGACAGATCCACCTAACAATATAGTTTTTGTTACAGAAACATCCCGCTTTCAATATATACTCGGAATTCAATTTACAGAAAACCTAACTAATCCTAACCTAACCTAATCCGCATTTTTATTAATTATAAGTTTTGTTATAAAAAAAATTAGTTTTACGTGTATCATAACTTAAAGGTATTTCTTTTATCATGAATATGGCAACGTCGCACATCAAATTAAAAACAAGCATGGCGATGGGAACAGTCGGAAAGATGTTTGAAATCAAAATTACCTGTAATTTGTATAATAATTACATCTTAAAGTAAATTTTGAGTGCTGATGAGGGTTTTCCACACATTTTCTCAATTTGGACTGCTAGAATGGTAGATAAAAACAAAAAGAAGCAAAAATAAACGAGATTTCAGAGTGTCAACATAGTTTACCGAAACCGTGAATAATATGTCCACAAATGCCCTATTTTTGAGATACAGGGTGGGGTCTTGAAAACAATTAAACCCACGGAATTTCAATATTTTTGAATATAAAATAGAAAGTTTAAGTGTTTTAAGAAAATAAAACAAATGGATGAACCACTTTTTCTATTTAAAAAAACCAAAAAGAAATTCGATATTTTCACTGCATTCCAATTGGCCATATTCCTTAATATGACAATTTGAAGAAAGGCTATCTAGCATTGTTGCCAAACTTACTTTATTGTAATGAGCTTAAATTTTTCATGTTTGTCTCCCAACAGTAACGCGTTTGCCCCCCCCCCCCCCCCCCCCCCCGTGCCGCTCCCGAATATTAGACTTCCGCCAGTCATGCACTTTGCTGTCATTCGCCTTTTATTAGGGCTTTAATGATGATGCCGAATGTTAGACTTTCACCTGGTGCTAACCCCATATCAATCCACTTAGTGCCTTCGCGTTCCTGCTGGTCCGATCCATAACCCAAAAATGCATTTTGTTTTTCTTATATAATTTATATAGATCATATATAAAACAAACTTGGCAACGTAGCATCCCCAGCACCCTGGATTTCCGACCAACGGGCGACACTCCCGCTCTCTCTTTATTTAGCAGCTGTAATATGTTTAAAAATGTTTAATAATTTCTAATATAATAATTATTTTTAACTTTTAGTTAGAAATAATTATTTTTGTGTTATAGAGCATTATAATATAATCAGTCTTTTACGTAGTTCATAAATTAAGTTTGAGAAAAATGTGTTTTTAGCGATACGCCAAAAACAAGTTCAGTGCAACATTCCGAAACCTTAGTTTTTTTTGGATATATTTTGAAAAAGTGCCTCATCCATAAATTTTTGTGTACAGGAATTATTAGAAAAAGGTAATCTTTCAAATGAATATTTTAAAATTTTTAAATTCCATGGGTAAAAGTCGTTACAAAAGCCTACAGGGTGTTAAAGTTAAAAAATTATAACTGGTCTGACTAGATGGAGACATTTTACTCAAAATATTCTATATTGCTGAGTGCAGATCCAAAAATCTGCACAAAAATTCGAAATTTTGATATATTTTAAACAGTCACTTTTGACATTAATTGTCATTATAGCAATTGTCCGAAACTATATGACATCGAATTAATTAACTAAAACACGAATGACTTCTGACGTCAGACGTATTGAATTTGAAGGAAAATAAGATATATATTTTAAATTCAATTTGCCATGATAAAACAACATTATCCGTCATACTTTTTGGTTATATAGATATGATTATTAGTCGGTAAACTCGACAGTCCAAGTAATAAAACCTTTTTATTGAACTAGGGTTAAATACCCAATTCAGTATGGCCCAACAAAATAACTGGTTACTAAATAACTACGTGCTGAACTAAACTGGACCAATTTTTACTTTTCTTAATAAAAAGTAGTATTCATCATGAGGGATTTTTGGGGTAAAGGAGTTAAAACGGCTCCTTAGAAAACAAAACTAAAATTTTAAGGTTTTTTTTGAAAACGTTAAATTTTTTTTATTTCTTTATATATTTTTCGACGTCACAAGTTGATACTAGGTTAGATTAGTTTTTAGGTTGAAATTGAGTGGATTAATCCGACCTTCCACTGCGACACTACGGTCTACTATGGTTCACACCCATAGTTACACTTCCCCAAGCAACTCTAAATCTTCAATGAGTCTTATTATTGCATTTGGAGAACTATTCTTTTTCAAGTCCTAAGACAGTAGAATATCCCTATCGAATATAAAGAACCTGATCATAAAGTTGATCGTAAGAAAGCTTTTTAGGAGGGAAAATATTTTATTTATTTCAGAAACTATTAATATTTAAAAAAAACGGCAAAAGACGACAATTTATTTTTGAAACTTCCGTCGTTATGAATGTTTTCTTTTCATAGGAATAGTGAAGTGTGACGCTAATTTAGTTCCTCACATAGTCAATATAGTCATTTAGTAACACATATACATCACATTTAATTTTTGTAAAAAAATTGAAGACATTTGAATAGGAAACTTTTTACGTCGATTTTTTAAACATTTTATTTGGTCGCCATTTTGAATTCGTACCACAATTTTGCTAGTTTATTTCTATATAACATTTAATGCTTGCACAAAATTTGAAATTAATCTAATAAATAGTTTTTTCAGATTGATTTTTTTTTGAGTAGTTTATTAGACCGCCATCTTTGATTCATACCAAAATCTTAGCAATTCATTTCAACGTAACACTTGATATTTGTTTCAAATTTGAGGTAATTTGGATAATTAGTTTTTTAGTCATAATTTTTTTAACGTTTCAAGAGATCGCCTATTTTGTTCCGCCTTATTGGATATTTACCAAAATGTTACCAGGTCATGCCTATAAGACCTTTACTTTTTTAGCTATGCCTAAAATTAACAGACATAACGACAGACAAACCTACGGTATTAGAAAAAAAATGTGTTTTTAGGCATCTAAAAAAACTAAAACTTGAAGCTATGTAAAACCTTGGAAGGGGATGTTTTTCATGATCAAAACATTTTATTTGGCCGCCATTTTGTTCCGCAATCTTGAGTTCGTACCACAATTCTATCAGTTCATCTCCATATCGCGCTTAATTCTTGAATAAATTTGAAATCAATCTAATAAGTAGCTTTTGTTTTCATGCTGATCTTTTAAATGTTTATTTAAGCCGCCATTTTATTTCGCCATATTGGATTTGGACAGAATGTAACCATACATCCCGTTATGACCCTTGATCTCTGATCAAAATTTGAAATCAATCGGATACGTAGTTTTTGAGCTATGCCGCGTACATACAGACCGACAGAATTGAGAAGACATTTGTTTTGGTATCTGGACCCTAAAATATGAAGGTCTGTAAATACCTGGGTAGGTGATTTTTCACGATCACAACTCTTCCCTTTCACGAGTAGGCCAATCAAAATATCCACATTTTTAAATTTTGGATACATTTTTTATTTAGTATCATTTATAGTCAGTTTTCAAATATCTAGAGAATAATAAAATGTGGAATAATAATATAAATATCCTTTTAAATCCCTGTCCTTTTGAATATCTAATGAGATTTTATTACTCTATAGATTACGTTTATTACAATGCATACATAATAGGCTAGTCCTTAATGGAAGCAAGTAATAAAACACATTATAAATACTTATTAATTATGTTTTAAACATCAGTTTGCTTGAAGCATTCATACTGTATGGATCCATTCGGTTCATCCGGCTCCGTACTGTGTAAAGTGGATTTTTCCTTTATTGGAAAATCACCTGTGAGTGTCTTTATTGCTTGTGAAAGTGCTAGTTTTTCGTAAGCATGAAGCCTAGTAAATCTTCATCTGCCAAATGTCGAAGATCTCGACAGAGATGAAATCGGAGAAGATCCTTAGACTAAAAGAGGAGAACTTTCGCCTAAGCGAAAGTTTGAAAAACCTTAAAGAAGAGAATAGAAGCCTTACAGAGAGCCTTGACGGGCTTGAAAACCAACTCGTTACACAACGGGAAGGAAAGGAGACACGGCAACAACCACCGAGCGAACAACAATCAAACACGGCCAAGACAAAGACAAAAATAAAACGGGTAAAATCCCCCCCTGCTGAGGACAACAGTGAGTCAATGGAGAGAAGTGAGGACAAAAACACAGTGTTTGAACAATCCTTAATAACTCCAACCAAAAATTCCTCCTGTCGGGATTGAGGACACCGTCGTCCTGGACGGAAGTCCAAGACACATCAAGGGAACGAACGTTGGAGGCATCAGGATCTAAATTACAGATCTATCCCAAGACAGCTAACGATCATTGAGCCCTGACGCACCACCTAAAGGAAGCGAGGAGGCCGTATTACACATATCAGCTTCCGGAAGACAAGAAAATTCATGTGGTAATCCGAGAATTAAACATGAATACCCCTGTGGTTGAGATTGCCCAGGAACTAAAAGACTTGGGCATCCCGGACGCTAGCGTCATCAGAATGATGAGCAGTAAAGTAATGAAAATTGGCACTCTCTTTGACCGAGTGGTCAAAGTTGAACATAAGAAAAATGATAGCACCGTAAAACAGTGCTTCAAGTGCCAGAGATTCGGTCATACACAATCTCTGTGCACATATCCTGACAAATGCGTCAACTGTGCAGAACTGCACAGGTCTGACGTTTGCCAACTCCCAGAGAAGGAGAAAGATGGCAGCAAAACTGCCATTTGTGCCAATTGCAGTCAGAAAGGTCAACCGGCCAGTTATAAAGGCTGTCCGAAATATCCTGCTCCGAAAAAGGCACCCATTGCTTCATGGATCAACTTCAAGAATACAGTTAAACCTGCAGCCGCAAAACCTGCAGTAAAACCCGCCCGTGTGGAAATAGTAAAAAACGCACCCACTATACCTAAAGAAAAGAAGGAGAGCAACCCTCCTCTAGACCTCCAGGCTGCAATCCTGCAAGCAGTCACCGGGATGATGACCTCAATTGTGGAAAACATAATTCCCACAATAACAAAAGCTGTGGAGGAACAGTATAAGTACAAAATAAAGCAATGCCAGTAGAACAAGAGGAAACATTAAAACTCATTTTCTGAAATACATGCGGTCTAAGAGCCAGGAAAACAACTGATGTTCTATCAATACAGGAGTCAAAACTTACACCCGAAATAAGAATGACCTTCCCAAGATATCATATCTACAGATACGACCCTCCAGGCCGCCGAGCTATGAGAGGAGCCGCTATCCTGGTTAGAAAAGGCGTTCTACATTCCTTCCTGGGGGTTGAGGATGTGGAATTAGACGCCATTTCCGTAGAGGTCAACACACGCAGGGATCCGATTAAAATAACCTCTGCTTATCGAGCTCCATACCATCAGGAACTGCCCGAAGAGGATATCGAACACCTAACAAGAGGACGAAGAGCCAAGATCATCATTTAGTGACTTCAGCTGCAAATCAGAAAAACGGCATTGCTCCCATACCAATGCAAATAGTCGCAAGTTGTCCAGACTATGCGAAAACCACAGACTCGCCATAATAGGACCAGAGCAACCAACATACCTCCCCCGTGGAAACGGGAGACCTACTGTGTTGGACACTGCACTCCTGAAAAACATCAGGGAAGATCTGGGCATAAACACTCTGGATGAGGGTACATCTGACCATAACCCGGCACTCCTACAACTAGGAGTAAACCTCAACAGAGTGAACCACAACACCAAGAAGACGACCGACTGGAAGGCCTATCAAAGGCGTTTGAAAGCTGTAATCGAAATCCCTGAGATCCGCGCTCCTCAGGGACTAGATGAGGCCGTGAAAATACAGTAGTGGAAGACATAAGCAGGCATCGACACTCCGAGGAGTTTCCTGAAAATCTCAAAAATGAGATCAGGACCAACAGACGCCTCCGCAGGATCTACGCCAGATCCCACGAGGATGAGGACAGGACTACTCTAAACCCTACTCCCAATTTCCCAAGAGATCGGTTACAAGAGCACAGAAACAACCAGTGGCAGGAAAAACTGAGACCCTTAGACACGCATCACCAAAAAGCCTGGCAGATGCAGCGTGCTCTTAGAATGGACAAACGTCCAATTCCTCCTCTCCAAGTTGTAAATGGCCCAATCTACACCGACGAGGTCAAAGCTGAAGCCTTAGCGGACGCCATAGTCTAACAGGGCCAGCTAAATTAGCATCCAGGTGAGGACGAAGAGCACACTGATGAGGTCAACGACTCAGTCAGAGACTTGGATGCTTGGATTTTATCATAACAAAATCCACATCCTGTATCACCTGGGGAAGTTCGAGACATCCTCAGGAAACTGAAGGTTAAGAAAGCCACTGGAGCCGACGGCATCACCAACAAGGTGCTGAAATACTTCCCCAAAAAAGGATACAGTGCGATGGCCAACATCATCAATTCTATCATAAGAACATGCCATTTCCCCAGCACATGGAAAAAGGCAGAGGTCATCGTCATTGAAAAACCAGGAAAAGACAGGACACAACCACAAAACTACAGACCCATCAGCCTACTTCCTGCACTAAGCAAAGTAGCTGAAAGAGCTATTGCCAGAAGACTGAAAGATGAGTTCCAAGGGCTAGATGCCATCCCAGATGAGCAATTCGGCTTCAGGGCAGGGCACTCATCTGAACAATAGCTACTCAGATAACAGAGAGGCCACAGTAGCAATTTTCCTGGACATCGAAGGAGTCATCGACAGGATGTGACATCAAGGCCTGGTCCACAAAATGTCTGTGGCACGATAAGAGGGAAGAAACATAAAACTTATGAGGAGCCATCTGAATGACAGATCATCCACAGTCAAGGTGAATGACTCACATTCAGCTCCAGTAGGACTAATAGCTGGAGTACCACAAGAGTCTGTGCTGGTACCCATACTATACTCCATCTTCTCTCACGATATTCCGACACAGCCATCCTACACCAAAGCAGAAGCACCCGGATCATGGGTAGACGACTGCAAGAGGATATTGATAGCCTTCGTGACTGGTGTGTTAAATAGAAGGTTAAGATCAACCCCAGGAAGTCCCAAGCGATCCTATTCCAACGTAGGAGACTTACTCCAAGAGCCAGAATCCGAGTTGGAGATGTAGAAATCCCTTGGTCCAATGAGGCCAAGTACCTAGGGATAACCATGGATAAAAGCCTAACATGGAACAAGCACTTCAATGCAGCGAGGACAAAAACCAGACAAGCAACGAATAAACTTTATCCATTGCTCTGTCGGAAAAGCGAAATGGTACTGAGGACCAAACTGTTACTGATCCAAACAGTAGCAAGGAGCCAACTCACCTATGGCTCCACAGCTTTCGGATACGCTTCTAAATCTCATCTTATGAAGCTGAAGAGGACTCAAAACAAACTAATTAGGATGGCAGCTGATGCCCCATCGTCAAAAAAAAATTGTTAGTATTTGCTGTTACGCCTTACTGTTAACAGTATAAATAAGAAAATTAATAAAATGGCGACATTCACTCCAACGAAAAGATGTTCTAATAATTCTCTATTATCAGAGAGTAAAAAAGATATTATTTTAAATGTACACGATTGCAGAAAACACGATAACCCTAGTTTTACTGTAGAAGAAATTGTTGAACGATGTTCCCGAATGATTGGAATTGGAAGGTCCACCGTTTGCAAATTATTACGGGAGAGAAAGGTAGCAGGTCAAGTGGAACTTCCCAAAAAAATTTCAGGAAGACAAGCAAAAGTCCTTGATGAAGACACCAAATGTACAATTGGAAGAAAAGTTCACTCATTTTATTTTAAAAAAGAATTACCCACTGTAGATAAAATGTTGATGGACCTTGGCCAAGATGACAATATTCTTTTGATAACTAGAATACTCTTATGGACAACTTTAAAAAAATATGGATTTTGCCTGGGAAAAGCACAATCGAAAAGCACTTTTACTGGAAAGCGATAAAATTATTTAGTGCAGTACCCAAGGGAGCAAAATAAATTTGTTTTAATGAGACGTAGATCAATGAAGGTTATATAGTAAAAAAATTTGGCAAGACAAATATATAACTAGTGTCCGACAAGCTTTCATCTAAGAGACTAATAATCGTGCCGAACGGGAGATTACCAGGAGGACATGAATTCGGATGGAAAACTATTTTGATGAAATGATATTTTCCGGCTGATGCGGAAGTGGTTATGTGATTACACAAGCTGTAGAGAAGACACCATCTTCATCTTGAAGAAAACAAGAAATTATCGACTCAAAGGTATTGAGTTGGAACCCAACTTGATACGAACTACTAGCCATAGCAAATTTACACAAAAATTTTTTTATGAAATATACCGTGGAAGGTATAGCAGAAATGTAAATGTACTACGCTTACTACCATATCATTGAGAACTAAATCCTAGAGAACTTAAAAGGGCGCAAGGGAAAAAATTTGTAGGAACACAAAACACGACATTTAAAACGAAAGATGTTAAGCTACTGTTTGATCAAGCCATTAAGGAAGTGACACCAGAGAACTGGCAGCATGTGATTAAACATTATGTACATATTATATATAATTTTTATTTTATTAAAATAAAATTGCGTTAAATTTAATTATTTTCTATAAGTATCCAAACGCACGTCATTGGCGTACCATTTTCAGTATTTATGAACCCGTAACAATAGGCAAAATACATACATTGACTCTAAACCGGGTGGTTCTACTACCTGCACTTGAAGAAAAGAAAGAATATTGCTGAGATCAATGCCAAACTATGGAAGTGGCCAAGGGCGCTTCCAAGGGGGGGGTAGAGAGGGTAACTCCCCCCCCCCAGGCACCCAATATCGAAAATTATTTTGCCTCTAATATTTGTAACAATAAACTATTAAACGGAAAATTTGATAGATATTATTGTGATAATTTTTCGATGTATGAATAATATTCGACTCATCTGGCAACAACGTCTCGCACACGTAAAGTGTTTGGCGTTACTCCCCTCGCCTCTGTCGGAATTTATACACGAAAAATCACGACGCGGGATGGGAGACGTAGGGTTGCCACCTTTTTGCAAAGTGAAAAAGCACATTAGACTTTACCAAAATTTGAAACGGGGGAGAGGGGTCGATTGTGCTGCATGCGGCCTGCCGATAACAAATCGCTACTTTGAAAAGATCTTTTAAAATCAAAATGGTTTAAAATGAATTCTAAATTATTATTTGAAATTAAACGGGGTTTTAAAAATAAAGTTGCCAGTTGTAAGCAAAAAAAATTATTTATAAGATGCTATTGCCTAATTACATTTGGATGAATGAGGTACCTGCGGCAAATAAGGCCCAGTTAAAAAAATAAACTACTTTGTTTAGCAAAAACATAAAGAAACAAATAAAAAAACATAAAGATTATCTTAACTCAGACTCTCTTAAAGGAAACTACACGTACACTTTTGGTCTTAAATGAATGCAAAAGTTGTAACTAACTAAAAAAAAAAAAGCAAATGGGCTTTATTATCCGAACATTCGGTTAAGAAGGCCCATAAGAAAAATTGAGGTCGGGTATAAAGGCCCACCTAAAATAAAGCATGCATTCATAAAAAAACGAAATAAATTCATAACCATCACTTAACAACGTTTACAAATAAAGTCATCTTTGTCATTTTTGTAAAATCAAAGCATTCGTCGTGGCACCAAGTGCCACAAGACACACAGCACTGCATATCCAATAGCTTTACTTCGTTACACTCAAAATAAGACTCTGGGACGCTACCATCTAGGCTCTTTCTCACTGCCACCTTTGATGATGATGCTATTGGTTGTCTATTTATCTTTTCGGATACTGTAGGCTTGGAATTAGAACTCGTTGAAGAGAACAGGTCTTTGGTCAGCAACTGCGGCTTGTAATTGAGAGATTTTCTGTTTGAAGTCTTCTTATGTTCTTTCAATTTAAACAGTTCACATCATTAGTCTTGACAAGTGTTTCAGAAGCATGTTTGATCTTATTAGGGACTTTTTGCTCGTATAATATTCTTCTAACTCCTACCGAGTCAAATATCATCTAAAGATTCGTCTGAACTATGATCGATGGATTGCATATCATTACCAATAATAGGATTATCGTTGCCGTTATTGAACTCATTATCGATGTTGCCATTATTAGCGTTGTTCTCATAAATTTCCGCAGCGTAAGGACGTTTGTTAAGTTGCTAGTGAAGGGGCGAAAGCTGATTCAGGAATAGCAGTAGGATCAAGTGGATATAAACCTGTACTTGAAGCCGCTTAAAATATTCTCCGGTGTCATACATCTTGGCCAAACTTTAGATAAAATTTAGCCAAAGCTAGATTTATTCAGGCGACGATCTGGATTTGCTTCCCAAAACCTAAGAACTTCTTCGGCCCGAGCACTATAAACAGCTTTATCTAAAGGCTGCAATTCATATGTTGTATTAGAAGGAAGCAAAACGCAGCCTTATATCTAACTCATCTGCAACTTCGGTTATGGAAATATCCAGGTGACTTGCAGCTCCATCAAATACTAGCAAGATAGTTTGTGGACCCTTGTAACGGGTAGATGCTGGAGAAAATCAATGAAAAGTTCATTGGTCACGTGCCCCTTTTTGGCAATTTTAACCAGGGTACCTGGTGAATAAGTTGTTAAGAAATTAAACATAACAACATAAC
>JAUTXW010004487.1:0-78291 GCA_030620095.1 Kuschelorhynchus macadamiae | reverse complement strand
TGTAACATTTTAACAACTACGTATTGCTAAATTGAATTGATACAGGGCCGTATTCAGGAGGGCGGGGCCCAAATTTTACTTTCCGATGTTCGATCGAGCTGAAATTTTGTACACATAATATTTAGGTCCAATGACAATGCATTATTATTCAAATATTGAATTGGTACAGGGCTGTATTCAGGAGGGCGGGGCCATCCTGATCGTAGGTATGTACCTATATAAAAGTTCAAAAACTACAGTCGGGAGATGGATTTACTAAGCTAATTTGTTACTACGTTAACACTAAAAAGTAAAAAATAATAAAAGGAAAAAAAAACTTTTTTAAAACAAGCTTTTATTTAAATGCACTAAAAAGAATAAAATAAAATTTTACTATGAACTTATATTATTCATTACACAATTTATATAATATAAAAGCTTGTTGCGAGATTAAGTGTATTCGTATTTACTTAGTATGGAAATTTTCAAAATTGAAATCAATCAGATCGTTGGTAAATCTCGCGACAAGCTTTTATATTATATAAATTGTGCAATGAATAATATAAGTTCATAGTAAAATTTTATATTATTCTCCAGGCAGGAGTACTACATTATTTTCAGAGATCCTCTTTAAGTGCTCCAAGCTATAGTACAGAATCACGATACTTAATGGCTCAATTAGCTTTTGGAGAAAACGTACAGTCGAAGGATTTTTACATGCCATTTACAAAGCAGAATCCAAATGAAACTATTGCTGAAGCGCCTGAGTGTTCGGATAACATTAGCTCAGATATTAGTCTGATACCCGTGAATTATATGGCAAATTGTCAAGAGTTAACTGAAATCCAGCCAGAGGAAAATATTGGTGACGATTCATTTGACTCTCTTCTTAATTTGATGAAGGAACACAATACGAAATTTGGCACGACCGCTCAAAGTTTTAGAAGGTGTGTTACAAGGCTTAAGGCAGTTAAAACAAAAAATGCATGGGAGAGTTTCCTCAATACAGCTGGAAGCTGCAACCCGCTGAAATTTAAAAGAAAATCGGCAATTCACGTACAACCAACGTCTATTGCTAGACGAAGACCAGGAATAGTAAGGGGGTGTAAAAGAGCTCCTATAGGTCGCCCAGCACAATGTGAGTCCATAAAGAAAAGACTGAAAAGGCGGCATGATTTGGCTGAAAATGTCAGAGCAAATCGTCCTAATGCTATAAAGCATGGCGCTGCACATTGAACATGATCTTTTGTATTTGATGATTAATTTGTACCAGATTTTCAAATAGTTTAATAAAAACGTGTTTTAGTCCTTTACGTCATTTAAATTTTTTTTTACAAAAATATGATAAATAAAATTCAATATAATATATTATTTTGCGAATTTTCAGAAAGCCATACAAGTTTAACTATACATCCTAGGACAAAATAAATGTTTTTTTCGTTTTTTGTGATATCAGTAACAATTATATATATATATATATATATATATATATATATATATATATATATATATATATATATATATATTAATAATACAATTATATATAAACGAAGTTTTAGCAAAATCGATTTCCCAAAAAAAGTAGCGTCATTTAAATTTTTTTTACATAAATATGATAAATAAAATTCAATATAGAAAATGATCCTAGGACAAAATAAATGTTTTTTTCGTTTTTTGTGATATATATATATATATATATATATATATATATATATATATATATATATATATATATATATATATATATATATATATATATATATTAATAATACAATTAGATTTTTTACGTAAAAATTTGACAGAGAAATTTTTGTTGGAACATGGTATAATAATATGTGGTTTTATAGGTTTTTTGAGTTCAAAAATTCATTAAACACATTATTATTGACGAGGGATGAATATTTCTCAAGATATGACCTAATTTTTACAACAAATACATAAAAATTTAAATATTCGCGAATTTTCAAAGAGCCATAGAAGTTCATATATCCTAGGGCAAAATAAATGTTTTTTTCGTTTTTTATGACAATAAATTAGTACATAAACGAAGTTTTAGCAAAATCGATTTCAAAAAAAAGGTTTGAAGATTTTGCATGTAAATTTGGATTTTTCTAGGTAAAATTTTAAGGAGAAATTTTTTTGGAACATGGTGTGATAATATGTTGTTTTATAGGTATTTTGAGCTTAAAAATTGATTAAACACATTAATATTGACAAGGGATTAATATTTCTCAAGATATGACCTGATTTTTACAACAAATACATACACTTTTAAATATTCGCGAATATTCAGAGAGCTATAGAAGTTCAACCATACATCATAGGACAAAATAAATGTTTTTTTCGTTTTTTATGACTTCAAATTAGTACATAAACGAAGTTTTAGTACAATCGATTTCTCAAAAAAAGTTCGAAAATTTTGCATGTTATTTGTATGGACTTTTTTATGTAAAAATTTGGTGGAAAAATTTTTGTTGCAACATGGTTTGATAATATGTGGATTTAGAGGTATTTTGAGCTGAGAAATTCATTAAACACATTAATATTGACGAGGGACTAATATTTCTCAAGATATGACTAAATTTTTACAATAAATACATACAAATTCGAAAATTCGTAAATTTTCAGAGAGCCATAGAAGTTCATCCATACATCCTGGGACAAATTAATATTGACCAGGGATTAATATTTCTCAAGATATGACTAAATTTTCACATAAATACATAAAAGTTCAACCATACATCCTAGGACAAAATAAATGTTTTTTACCTTTTTTGTGATATGAAATTAGTACATAAACAAAGTTTTAGCATAATCGATTTCTCGGAAAAAGTTTGAAAATTTTGCAGATAAATGTATGGATTTTTAGGTTAAAATTTGACGGAAAAATTTTTGTTGCAACATGGTATGATATGTGTGTATATGTGGATTTATAGGTATTTCGAGCTGAGAAATTCATTAAACACATTAATATGGACGAGGGATTAATATTTCTTAAGATATGATTAAATTTTAACATAAATACATAAAAATTTGAAAGTTCGCGAATTTTCAGAGTGCCATAGAAGTTTTTCACAAAAATATTACAAATTTTAAAATTCGCTACTTTTCAGAGAGCCATAAAAGTTCAATTATAGATACTAGTACAAAATAAACGTTTTTTTCGTTTTTTATGACATTAAATTAGTCCATAAACGAAGTTTTAGCAAAATCGATTTTCCAAAAACAGTTCGAAAATTTTGCATGTACGTAAACGAAGTTTTAACAAAATCGGTTTTTCAAAAGAAGTTCAAAAATTTTGCTTGTAAGTGTATAGATTTTTTAGGTAAAATTTTGACGGAGAAATTTCTTTGCAACATGCTATGATAATATGTGGTTTTATAGGTTTCTTGAGCTGAGAAATTCATTAAACACATTATTATTGACGAAGGATTAATATTTCTCAAGATATGACTAAATTTTCACAAAAATATTACAAATTTTAAAATTCGCTAATTTTCAGAGAGCCATAAAATTTCAACCCTACATCCTAGGACAAAATAAATGTTTTTTTCGATTTTTATGGCTTCAAATTAGTACATAAACCAAGTTTTAGCGAAATAATCGATTTTCCAAAAACAGTTCGAAAAATTTGCGAATATAGATTTTTTAGGTAAAATTTTGTCGGAGAAATTTCTTTGCAACATGCTATGATAATATGTGGTTTTATAGGTTTCTTAAGCTGAGAAATTCATTAAACACATTATTATTGTCGAGGGATTAATATTTCTCAAGATATGACTAAATATATATAAATTAAAAATTTTAAAATTCGCTAATTTTCAGAGAGCCATAAAAGTTCAACTCTACATTGTAGGACAAAATAAATGTTTTTTTCGTTTTTTATGGCATCAAATAAGTACGTAAACGAAGTTTTAGCAAAATCGATTTAAAAAAAAAAGTCCGAAAATTTTGCATGTAAAGATAAAATTTTGACGGAGAAATTTCTTTGCAACATGATAGGATAATATGTAGTTTTATAGGTTTTTTGGGCTGAGAAATTCATTAATCACATTATTGTTGACGAGGGATTAATACTTAATACTCCAGATATTACTAAATAATCACAAAAATATTTCAAATTTTAAAATTCGCTAATTTTCAGAGAGCCATAAAAGTTCAGCCATACATCCTAGGACAAAATAAATGTTTTTTTCGTTTTCTATGGCTTCAAATAAGTACGTAAACGAAGTTTTAGCAAAATCGATTTCCCAAAAAAAGTTCGAAAATTTTGCATGTAAATGTATGGATTTTTTAGGTAAAATTTTGACTGAGTAATATTTTATCGACATGGTATGATAATATGTGGTTTTATAGGTATTTTTGTGCTGAGAAATTCATTAAACATATTATTATTGACGAGGGATTAATATTTCTCAAGATATAACTAAATACTCACAAAAATATTACAAATTTTAAAATTCGCTAATTTGCAGAGGGCCATAAAAGTTCAATTATACATCCTAGGACAAAATAAATGTTTTTTTCATTTTTTATGGCATCAAATAAGTATGTAAACGAAGTTTTAGCAAAATCGATTTTCCAAAAAAAGTTCGAAAATTTTGCATGTAAATGTATGGATTTTCTAGGTAAAATTTTGACGGAGAAATTTCTTTGGAAGGATGTCATAACGCATGTGTTGCAAAAATTTTATATAGAAAAATATACATATAAATCCGGCAATTTCTGTTTATTTTATATACAATAGAAATTTTAGATATACTACTTTGTGACATCCACTAAAAAAGATGTATATATTTATTTGATTAATAATTCGTTGTGACATCCGAAAATTGACAAGATTGCAGCAGTGGCTTCCTAAAAGAGAGCCGACGAATTTCTTAGAATAATTTAATTTTTACGTTTGCATACATCCGAGTCCATATTGCGACATCCCGTGTGTTTGTCTCAATTTGTATTTATAGGGAATCCCAATAATAAAATATATCTGTGGTGCTCTTCGTTGTTTGTATTATGTTGTGCAGACATTTAATAATCCTGCTTTATTAATTTTATCATTTGCTTTCCAAGATAATGCATTGGTAAAAGTAAATTGTGTCATTATGTTCTTTACGACTGATGAGAACATAATAAATGATAATAAAAAATAAATTTGTTTCGTGAGAAATAATCATGGTAATATGGTCAACATAACTGCAAAATTTTAAAATTTGAACTTTTAAAAATGGGTAATTTATAGTTTTTCCTGACACAACAAGCATGTTTTTATAGTTTTTTGGATTGTTTACTTACATCCGCATCAATTTAAGGAGTTTAAGATTTAGACCGGTATTAAACTTAGTACTTCTAGTAAGCCAGTTATAGTTCAGTAAACTGGACAATAGCCGTAAATGTCAAATAAAGTCCCTCATGTTAACTTAAACCTGGTCTAAGGAATATGAGCACTAAAATTTAACAGAATATCATTAAAACCGCGAGTTTTGAGGTATGTCGTATATAAAATGCAGATTAACAAAAAAAATTAGCGTTTGTTGGTTAATTATTGGTAATTTTTTATAGTCATAGTAGATATTCCTGTGTAAGCATGTGTACAGGATTATTGAGTAAAAGTTAGTCACCTACTTAAATTGTTATTGTGGAACTGAGCTTCAGTTTCTTTATGTAAAAAACTTCTGCTTATGATAAGACAAAGAATAGATACATGCGGGTGTATATCTTTTAACTTAAAAAGTAGGAGTATTTTACACTTAGTGCGCTTTCATATTGGTAAAAATCCAGTATGGCAGAATAAAATGACGGCCCAATAAAAGGTAAAAAGATACTTTCCATAAAACTACTTATCGAATTTCCCCAAATTTCACAGAATGTGGGGTACATATCCAAGAAGGCGAAATAAAATATCTGCCTAATAAAATTTTAAGAAATTATTGCTAAAACCTGCTGCTCCAATTTACCTTAACCAATGCACAAGAATCAAGTTTGATATAGTGATAAAATTGAAAATTTTAGCGTTCCAGTCAATATAGAGTTTGTGAGGACTAAACAGAGTCATTCAAGATTTATGGCCTCTTTTCGATATTATCACATGCACATTTGACGGCTTATATTTTATTAATGCGTCAACATAAATCATTTTAGCATGGTAAAAACTTCCAAGTGTGGTCTTCTTTCAACTACAGTATTTTTCTTTAGTCTTTTTTAATAACGGTATACAGAGTAAATAAAAACCCTGGATGCAAATTTTCTCGATTATTTTAAATGGAACGCCCTGTATATTATTATATTTTCAGATTCTTCCGTTTTCGGCCATTACCTAATATAGGCTTTATGGTTTCTACAGAGTCGTTCAAGATTTATGACCATTTTTCGAAAATATTAGAGGCACATTTGATGTTAAGAGCCTCCTAATTTGACTAGTTGTGCGAGTAAAATGAGGTTTTTCAGTAGTGTTATAGTCAAAATTATGTCTATTGACATTTCTGTTTCTGTGGAATTGTTGCTTCGCCAGTAAATATCACAAGAAAGTCAGCAAATCTCTTTGAATTTGTTGTTGTGCCCAGAGACAAAAATCGAGTGGGCCTTATTTTTACAAATGAAATTAAACTGTCAAAAATATAAATTTGGGTTGTCATGCTGGTGTCTGAGTTGTGTATTATAAACTAAGTACAGTTTTACTGTAAGACGAAAACATGAATTTTAATAGAAAAGAAATGAAAGATGTGATTTATGTGTTAAGAAGAAGTGATAAGAATTGTTTGCTAGCGACAAAAAATATGCTGATACAAGACAACCACACAGAAGTGCTTTTGAAAGGTTTATGCAACGGTTTGATGAGACGAGAAATCTGGAATAGACGAAAACTTACCGAGCCAAACCTGTTTTAATTGTAGCAAGTAACGGTAAACTTAAAAGTTATAGAAGACCCACATGTTGGGTAAAGAAGAATTGCGAGGGAAATAGATGTAAGTAAAACCACTATTCTACGAATTTAAAAAAAAAAACAAGTTTCACCTATATTACTAACACAACAACTAGTTTAGAGAGAGCCAAGATTAACTAATTGTGTGCTATTTACTGACTAAGCAACATTCTACAAAACTGAAAATGTCAATAGACATTAGTCTCCCAACAAGGAGTGTTAGTTTTCTACGATCTTATGCAGCACTAATATTTAATTTTTATTTTATTTAAACTTGTACAAATTAAAATATAACTATACCACGTTATATACATCTAACTCCTCTAGACCACACAAACCGTCTGATGACATTTTTCGGAGAAAATATCAACAACTCTCGTCCATGACTAATACTGAAAAGTATTACCAGCAAAATATGTATAACGGAAGAAAATGTTTAACGTAAATACTAAGTCTGGGAATATATATTCCATTTTAGACACAATGAACGTAAAGTTAACAAATATCTGTAGGCAAGTGCACCTGCCAGAAGAGAAATTCAGACATGGTACTGGAAATCGGGTGGATTGAGTAGCTCGAATTTTTCACTCCATGAAAGAATTTGAATTGTCATGATAATGGATGTATTATGAAACCCAGACTATAACGAAAACTGAATCGGTCATATTCCTGCTCTTTTTATATGGTATGTCATAAATGATTAATTATTAAGAAATTAAGAAAAAAAAAGAACATCTAAACGCTCATTATGCGAGTAGATATAATAGACTGCGTGTCTTCATTTTGAAGTTATACATGTCTATAAAGCCCTGTGGTCTAAATTGCAAAGTAGGTGCTCAATAATTACACTTAAAATATTAATTTTATGGAAAAGACGATTAGTGATTAGCGATATCGTGATTTCTTAATCACGTTCTAAAATCATATTGTGATTGTTATTTTGAAACCTAACTGTATGTAAATGTAAATTAATGTTGTATAGTCGATATATTAAATATATAGCAATGCAATATATGGCGTTATGCGGTAACTGGGTCATGATTTTACATCTTGACTCAAGATTTTTTACTTTAATTTTTAATTTACATTTTATTGACATTAAACAATCAAACAGCCTTTTTCTTTATAAATTGTGGAGAAAGTGTAAAATATCCATTTTAGATAAGACCACAAAGGAATTGTGGCAATGGTGTGAAGAGAGCTAGGTTTTTAACCTCTGTGAAAAGAATAATATACAATTCGTGTGTTTGCCGCGCAATACCACTATCATCACTTCGCCCTTAGACGTCGCTTTCTTCTAGTTAACGAAAATAAATTGCGCAGATATTTAAACCAAATGGAAAGAGTCGAAAACAGGTTCTAAGTTGTCGACCATACCAAAACTCTATTAACCTAATAAAAGATATAAACGAGGTTTACTTAATCCTCTAGGTTAGCTTGTTAAGTTGATCACAGGCAATATGGATCAAGATGACGCGAAAGAAATACATAATAGCATTCTAGAATTTCAAAATAATCAAAATAAGATTATTCAAAAGGTTAATAAGCAAATGTCACTAACCTCTAACTTAAAGAAATATATGAATAACACTATTTCTATTGTTTCAGATAATCAAATATTGATTGCAACAAAATAAATGAAATAACTGAAGATCTAAAATAAACAAAATCTAATTACGCGTATTATCTAGAAATTCACAAAATATTAGATCAAATAAAGATCAAGTTAGACTCATTATTGAACTTTATTAATGATCTAGAAAATGCAATAAGTCTTGCTAATCTTAAAACACTACATCGTAACATTATAACTCCTAATGAACTAAAAATTATAATCAGACAACTTGAAAACTCACATAATTATGTACAGTTATTATTTAATGAAAAAGTGTATTATAAATATTATAATGTAATAGTTTGCAATAGAAAACAAAATCGTATTTTCGCTTGATTTTCCACTGGTATGTTCAGATGTATTTGTGTATTATCATTTGTTTTCTATTCCTAATGAGAATAAATCCATTATAGTTCCTTCTTATACTTACCTTGTCCTAAGCTAAGTATATAAGCCGTTCAGAGGAATTCAAAGTTCATTTTTAAGTTATACCATTTGTTCGGTTTCTAGAGGTATAATATATTCAGTGTAAAAGTAATATAAGCCAAAGTGTCGTAAAAGCTTAGATATACTAACGTTTTCTCTCCAAGGGAAAGAAACGTATAAGATACGATAATGATTATAAAAAAACCAAGGCTAAAATACAGAGAAGTTCCGGCAAGGAGTATACCACTGGTAAGGACAAAATTATTCCTGCAAAGACTTTTCGAAACATAACATATCCTTGATTTTGTTTATGGGTTAAACCTGTATAAAGAAGTGCAATATCTTTTTTAGTGAGGAGTCTTATTAAATTACCATTCATATAATGATATTTAAGTGGAAATTTAAAATAATGTTCCAAAAGAGAATGGACCGAATTTGCCTCCCTCATCGCCTGCCCTTTTCCTTAAAGCAATAGCTCTATAATAACCTGCTTTTCAATAGTTTCTGTTGGGATCTCAACATAAATAGAATATTTAAGATTTTGACTCTGAAACCATTGATGAAAGTAAGAGAGTTAAAGCTTCGTATTTTCGACATGTATTTTTTATAGTGTTTATGTTATCTAAGAAGATAACGGTCCGGATAATAGGAAAATATTAGTAACCGGTTGGACCACCATCTAAGAAAAACTTATTGGCCGGTCGGACCGTGCAGTAGTAAAACTTCCTAATAATAATTTGTTGGTATATTTTGAGGTGTAAGGCAAACTATTTTTCAAAATTACCTGAAGGTGATCGTGCCAAAATTTTTAAAAAGTATTATGATTTTAATACAGAAAATTAACAGGATGCGTATCTCCAGGCTTTCAACGTAATCCATTGTCAGGAAAACGTGTCCGAGTAAACCCAGCTTGAGAAATATCCAGAATATTCTGCAAAATACATTTTTTATAGATGAATTTTTCGAGAAAAATTTAGTTTATCTTTTGATATAAGTGGATACGTGCTATACGTGCGAAGAACTTGTTAATACGATTAAATCAAAAGCTATAAACGATGATGTAAAAAGTGTAGCTCTTGCTGAAAAAATAGTCCATCAAAGAAGAGGGAAGAAGTTTTTCACGAAAATGGAGGAAAATTGAGATTTTTGCCTAAGGGATCTAGCGGTTGGAGTTGATTTTGTGCAAAATCTCTTTCTACCCTCGATTCCTGTCCAGGATACCTTTTACTTTATACCAACTAACAGTAAACGTCTTTAATATTCATAATTTAAGGGTGAGTCATTCCTTTACATATATCATGAAGATTTGGGCAAAAAAGGGCCCTACATTTTTTTTCCAACAGATGTGGCAACAAAATCAGAATGACTGCGTTATCGGTATAATTATATTCGGCCTCGTCTCGTCAATAAGGTTCTTTCTGTATGTAGTACCTCCATCTCTGGCGTTATCGATCACAAATTTTAAAGTAAACAAACTCTTCCGGCCGGCCGCTTGTCCCCCGGTACCCTGCATTCCACTTCAGTCTTCATTTTTGTGCGTTAGGATCACGTCACGTTCCGCCGTCGCGCGTCGTGCTGTTTTTTAGAGTGTTTTGATCGTGTATTTCGGGCTAGGGTTTTGTATCGTTGTGTGCAATGCCAAAACGGTCGCGTAGCAGGTCTCCGCCCGGGGATCATGTAAAAATTGTTAAAATATTGAAAAAGTTAGAATGTAGGATTAGTGATATAGAAAGACACAAAATGAAGCGACGTAGATCGAGCTCCAGTTCAGATTACGATTCTTCTTTGGAAAGACACCATAGACGTCGTAATCAAGATGGATACCATAGTGACAGATTCTCGGACAGATTTTCAGATGAAGGTAACTACTTTTGCAGCTCATTTATATTTTATTTTTATGGATTTGCTTGACGGATAATGGTGATATGTTGACTGATTTTGATATTGGTCTGTTTTTTATAGCGGATAATGTGTTACCGTTCTTTTGATAGAACGTACAAGTCAATGTACACATCCATTATGCATGGTTTGATGACATGCTTCGTATATGCCTGTGTTTTGAATCGCAGCAAAATTACTGGTGGCTAATTCTTTTTTTTTTTTTTTTTTTTGATAACTGAATTTGATATACCAAATCTTCTAGTGGTTTTATATTTTCAAATGAAATGAACACTTTTTCCTCTTTCTTCCAGAGGAGGATGTGTCATCTGAGATTCATATCGTTCAAGGAAACTCCTCTACACAAAGTGGTGAGGCACCGCCATCAAGCTCCACCCTTAACGAAGACATTTTATCGGTACTAGGGGATGAGACAGGCGCCGCTAAAGTTTATGGGCCTGCAATACACCAGCAGATTGCCGATAGATGGCTCCACATTTTTAATTCAGGATTGGAAAGCCAAAAAAGGAATGAATTATTGTTAAAATACCCCGCTCCCGACAATAGCCGTTTTTTTGAGGCCCCTAAATTAAACCCTATGGTAGCACAGGCAGTCAATGATGCTGTTATCAAAAGAGACGATCGTCTTTCTTCTAAACAAATTCAAATCGGTGTAAGCCTTTCTGCAATTGGGGCTGTTATTTCCGAATTATTGGAAAAAGAGGAGGGGGGTGGACAAAATAAGGCTATTATTGAACGTCTTAGTGATGCCGGTCGTCTCTTATCCGACCTTCATCACACAGAAAGTGTAACACGTAAGGATTTGGCCTCCCTTAACCTTAACAAGAATTGGAAGGACACTCTTTCACAGACTGTGAGTGATGAATGGTTGTTTGGGAAAGATTTGGAGGAAAAAATAAAAAATGCCAAAAACATTCAGGAATCTTCTAACCAACTTAAAGCTACTAAACTTCCTCCTAAGAAAGTCTTCAATTCTGGGAGTTCTTTAAACTCAAAGAGTCCACTCAAGAGGTTCCGGGGAACAACGCAGAGTGGACGTTACCAGCATCAAGTTCCCACCACCAAGTACCATCAGCAGAATCGCAAGAGACCGCGTCGTCAAGAGAAATACAACACCGATCGGAGATATCGTCGGAAGTAGAGGTAGGAAAGTCAGCAGGAAGATTAAAATATTTTTCTAATTGGAAAAAAATTACAAACAACAAACAAATCTTATCTTGGTTAAACGGGGTTAAATTGCCTTTTATTAAAAAGCCTGTACAGGTTTTGACTCCTACAGAACCAAAATGGTCTTTAAAAGAGAAAGAATCAATTTATCGCGCTGTAGAAAAAATGTTAAAATCCGGAGCTATTTCTAAAGTTCAGGCCTGCAAGGTCCAGTTTTTATCAAAATATTTTTTGATTCCAAAAAAAGATGGTTCTTCTCGCTTTATTTTAAATCTTAAGATTTTAAATCAATACATAGGAACAAAGCACTTTAAACTAGAGAACCATGTGGTGGCCGCCAAATTAATAGGTCGAAATTATTTTATGGCCAAAATTGATTTACAGGAGGCATATTTTTTGGTTCCTGTTCACGAAAACGACAGGAAATTTTTAAGATTTTCATTTAACAACCAAATTTACGAATATAATTGTCTTTGTTTTGGTATTAATTGTGCCCCGATGATTTTTACCAAACTTTTAAAACCTGTTATTCAAGTTCTTAGAAAGAAAGGTTTTCATTCGGTGATCTATCTAGATGACTTTTTATTGCTAGGAAAAAGCTATAAAGACTGCGCACTAAATGTATCTCAAACAATATCCCTTTTAAAAAATTTGGGTTTCATTGTTAATTATGAAAAAAGCTTGCTTGTTCCGAGCCATTTATGTGTTTACTTAGGGTTTGAGTTCAACTCTGTAGACCTCTCTATCTCAGTCCCTGAAGATAAACGTAAGGACTTAATATTAATATTGCAAAATTTTAAAAAATTAAAATACTGTAGAATTAGAGATTTTTCCAAAATAATTGGAAAATTGATATCTATTTGTCCCGCTATAAAATATGGCTATCTGTACACTAAACTGTTTGAGCGAGAGAAATATTTAGCTCTTAAAGTATCGCGTGGTAATTATAACGCAAGAATGCAGATTCCAAATAGCTTAAACGATGACGTGAATTGGTGGATAAAAAATTTAAAATTTAATAAACAATTTTTAAGGAAAGGTAATTTTTCCAGAGAAATTTTTTCGGACGCGTCCAATACAGGATGGGGGATCGCTGCAACAAAAGCAGTTCCTATGGGTTCTGGACAGAGGAGGAAAAAACTCACCATATAAATTACCTTGAGCTCTTTGCGGTGTTTTTTGGCCTAAAATGTTACGCCAAAGATTTGGAGAATTGTTCTATACTCTGCAGGGTTGATAATACCACTGCGATAGCATATATTAACCGAATGGGGAGTGTACAATTCCCCAAGCTAAATTTTCTCGCTCGAACTATTTGGAAGTGGTGTGAGAATAAAAACCTATATATTTTCGCATCTTACATCAGGTTATCAGACAATGTTATAGCAGATAGGGCCTCCCGAAACACACACTTAGATACAGAATGGGCTCTTGCAGATTCAAATTTCCATGCTTTAATAGAAAAGTTCGGTAATCCGGACATTGATTTATTTGCAAGTCGTGTAAATAAAAAATGTAATGTATATGTATCATGGCTTAATGACCCATTTGCTAGTGCCATAGACGCCTTTACTTTAGATTGGTCCCGGTTTTTCTTTTATGCTTTTCCTCCTTTTTCAGTAATTCTGCGCGTTTTAGAGAAGATTATTACTAATCAAGCTAGGGGTATTTTAGTGGTTCCCATGTGGCCTAGCCAACCATGGTACCCAATTTTTGTATCACTTTTGGTTGAAAAGCCTTTAATATTTAAACCTAAGTCCAATCTTCTTTCTTTTGGTAGATTGAAGCATCCACTGTCAGCCCACCTTTCCTTGATGGGAGGTCTATTATCAGGAAAGCGCTGCAGCTAGGCCAAGTTCCTGATTCAGCTTTGGAAATTTGTATGGCTTCTATTTGTGACAATACGTTAAAACAATACGGCTCAGGTTTAAAGCTATGGTGGGGGTTTTGTGCTTCAAAAAATATCGACCCGTATTCCGTTTCACCAAGAGAAGTTTTAGAATTTCTAACAACACAGTTTCACAAGGGAGCATCATACAGCTCTCTTAATACCTACAGATCCTCATTAGCTCAAATAGCTCCTGACCTTTCCCAGGATTTTAGGATTTAAAAATTTTTTAAAGGAGTTTACATGTTAAGACCAGGTATGCCAAAATATTAAAATACCTGGGATCCGTCAGTAGTTTTAACTTATGTTAGGACGTTAAAAAATAATGAAATTAATTTAAATGTTCTTTCCGAAAAATTGGCTACCTTATTAGCATTAGCTACAGGGCAACGCCTGCAGACACTAGCTTTAATAGAGATTAACAATATATAGAGAGATATATATAGAGATTAACAATATACACCGGACTGATACAAAAATTGAAATTCCTATTTCCAAAAGAATTAAAACATCGGCAAGAAACAAATTTCAGCCTCTGTTAAGTTTACCATTTTTAAATTCTGATCCTGAAATTTGTGTAGCCTCGACCCTGCTATCGTACTTAGAAAAAACAAAACCTCTTAGAGGCTCTATAAAAAGTTTATTTATCTCTGTAAGTAAACCCTATAAAGAAATCTCAACGCAGACACTCAGTCGTTGCGTTAAAAATATTTTGCGTAAAAGCGGTGTCGATACTAACAAATTTTCTGCTCATAGTACGAGACACGCTTCGACTTCGGCTGCAAGCAGGAAAGGTGTTAGTTTCGATACCATTAGACTTGCAGCAGGGTGGTCTAGAAATTCTAAAATGTTTGCTCAGGCGTACAACAGAACTCTTATGCCAAATGTATCATTCGCGGAAGCAGTTCTTGCTGATCAATGAGTTTTAACCTTAATGTTTTTGATAGTGAATAAGTTTTTTACCTCGTTCATTATTAGCAATTAGTTTTTGTTGGTAAAATATATACCTAATATTGTTCAAATTTTTTGTTTGTATTTTGCCATATTTTAAACATAAGTCTAGCCTAGGATTATTACATATATAATGTTACCTATTATGGCTTCAAGTAAAACTTTTTCTTTCCTTTACCTAAGGTGTTTTTTATTTTTTTTTCTTTTTTTTTTTTGCAACTTCTCTAAATATCTACATACAGAAAGAACCTTATTTACGAGACGAGGCCGAATATAATCAAAAGATCAAACGAACTTACCTGTGAAGTTCGATCTTGATTATATGAAGGCCTCGTCGAAGTAAATAAGGTCCCACCCTGTACACCCAATCCCATATTAGTTGCAAAAAATAAAGCTTTATTAAATGAAGACTGAAGTGGGATGCAGGGTACCGGGGGACAAGCGGCCGGCCGGAAGAGTTTGTTTACTTTAAAATTTGTGATCGATAACGCCAGAGATGGAGGTACTACATACAGAAAGAACCTTATTTACTTCGACGAGGCCTTCATATAATCAAGATCGAACTTCACAGGTAAGTTCGTTTGATCTTTTGATAATCTTGGACGTTTTATGACTGTATCAGTATTTTCCAACAACATTCACTCCTTCATGCCTTGTGATAAGAACTTCGTTGTAGTTAGAAGGAAGATAAAGAAAAATGACAGAATTCTTCTAATAAAAGAATGTACTGAACTAATCATCACGTCAAGCCCGAAAGGAAGATTGAATTTAAAAGCGCGATTAAGGATTACAGAAAAAGGTGGGCACATTTCTATAAAAAAATTTGCTTGTCTGAAGCTACCTTACCTAAAGGGTACCAAAAGATATGAAAGTCTCCTTCACTATTTCATGCTTTGTACAGTTCACTCATACAGAAGACAAGAAATGTTATGTCCTTGCTCGCAACGTGTTCTCACTAAACATGAATTTAAACTCAACACATCTACGCAAATCAGATCTTTTCCCGAGAAGGTTGCGTATCCAGACATCAAAGTACCAATTACTGCCAAAAAAAATGATAACCATCTAAAAATTAGAACGATTTCCTCGACTTAAATACTTTGAAGTAAAAAGTTATTTTTTAAAAAACAATTTTATTTCTAAAAATGTCTTAACAGTAAGAGTTTAAATATGAGAATGAATTACATAAAAATGATTAAATGTATGTTAACTTCAGGCCTGGGAATCTGCATCAGCAAATCGTCATCCGTTCTTGAAATCGCTATCGTGGGAATTACTTCTATCAGCAGTTTCCATACATGTAACTCTCCCCTCGTTAAGCTGAGAAAATGACGGAGTCTATTTGCGAAGTATTGGCATTGGATTCTTCAATTCTTCGATCATTGGGATTTCTTCTTCGAAAATTGGTAACGATATAATTCTTCAGTGTTCTTCGTTTCCATATAATTTAATCCCATACAAATGGCGATTATTATTATTATAGGGATATTGATTATTGGAGAAGTATCGATTCAATTTCTTTCTTCGATTGGTGATTTTTTATTTGCGATGTCCTTAAGACGGTAAATTTCTTCAAAGTTTATCTTCGTAAGGTTCGGAGTTTGAAAAGTGTTTTTTGATTTATTTTGGAATGTGAATTTTAGGGAATAATGGTGGTTTTCCTTGGCGGATACTTCCGCTATTTACAAATGTTTTGGTCCTCACTTGAATTTGGCACGTTTTCGGAATTTTTAGTAGGATAGGATGGTTAACTTCGATGTATTAGTCGGTTTTGCATTTTGAAAATATTCTTTCTTCTTTCACAGGTAGAATAAGTACTTCGTCCTGGGTAATTTGCTCGGAAATTGGCTCTTCGATGTTTATTCGGAAAATTTGACAGTTCTCCATTTTGGAACCTTGCATTAATTGGAGAGTGCAACTATCGTGGGGGTGGAAATCTTCGTTACAATAGTACGTTTCTTCTAGCAAGGGCATGCAACATTTTTTGAATGTTGGACAATCTTTATTTCTAAGTTTAGTTCTCAGGGAATTCTGGGGGGTCATTTCGATTTTCGTTTATTTTCGAGATTATTTTTTCTTTAGTGTTGGCGTTTACCTTTTGAATTTTATCGTACAGAATTTTTGCATTTTCCTTATGACTTTGTACATAATTTAAAATGATTATGTGATCATTAAGGTCAAAAGGCTAGTGTTATTTATATGTCTTTTCATTATATCAAATGGCGTATATTTGGTAACGCTGTGTATAAAATTATTATAAATTACTCTTTTTATTATTGAGCGGGAGTGAAATTTTTACTTTCTTCTTTTAAGCATCGATAATGCTCTATCAAGGTAGAATGAAATTTTTCCACGGGTGAATTTGAATTACTATTTTTCGGTATAGTGTAATGAAGTTCTATTTTGTACAATTTACAAAAATCTTTAAGATCTTTATTTTTAAATTCGGTTTCGCAATTTGTAGTAATTTTTAGAGGTAATCCATGATGAGTAATGAAATTTAGTTACGCTTGGACGTATCGTGAAAATGTATCGATTATTGTCAAAAATGATTCGTTGGCAATTTTAAAAATATCCATGTGTATGTGTTCAAGAAGTTTTGAACTGCTGCATTTTACTTAGATAATAAGAAAGGAAGGTCTAGAGTGTGCAAAACTTTGTTTTGCAATACTTTGGGTATGTCCATGAGAACCGTAACAAATTGGCTGAGTAAAGAATTTAAATCTCCAAAAGCAAAACAAGACACAAAGACTAGACATTTAAATGAAAAAGAATTAAGAAGTTCTGAAAGTAAAAAATCAGTTGAAGAATTTCTGAATAGCTTGTCAAAGTTAGAATCACATTATTGTAGGAAATCATCAACTAAACTATATTTGGAACCATGTTGGAAGACCAAATCTGAGCTTTATAAAGTTTATAGAGATTCATGGTGTGAGAATAAGCAACTTAAACCGGCTAGTCAGACACTGTTTATGTATATCTTTGAAGACATGAATTTGTGTCTGTTTAACCCAAAAAAAGACGAATGCGACATTTGTGTTGGCTATAGAACCAAAAATATTACTGAAGAAGACTATCAAAAACATGTACAAAAGAAGACTGAAACAAGGAGTGAAAAAGAAAAAGACAAACAATCGTCAAACTTAGTATTTACTATGGACATGCAGTCTGTTCTATTATGTCCCCAATCTAACGTATCAGCCTTATATTACAAGACAAAATTGATAGTTCATAACTTCACAATATTTGATTTACGCTCAAAAGACGGATATTGCTTTTTCTGGCACGAGGGTGAAGGTGAACTAAAATCCAACTGTTTTGCTTCTATTATTTGCCATTTTTTAGCAACAAAATAATGCCAAACATCAACCAGGAAAAGAAACCCAATATAATTATGTATAGCGATGGCTGCTGTGCACAAAATCGAAACGTCACCTTGTCAAATGCCCTTTTAAATTTTGCAATGGAATATAACATCTCAATTGTTCAAAAATATCTCGAAAAGGGTCATACGCAGATGGAGTGCGACTCGATGCACTCCACTATCGAGAGGAGAGTTTCGGGTCGTGTTATAAATGTGCCGGCAGATTACATTGTTCATGCCAGAAACGCTAGAATAAATCCAAGGCCTTACGATTTTTTTAAAATTTTTTCTTCCATTAATTTTGTAAATTCAATTCGCCCTGGATTTAAGACCGGTGACCCCACAGTACAAGACATAAGAGCACTTAAATACCTACCGGATGGAACAATTCAATTCAAACTGCGTCATTCTGAGAATTTCGAAACAAAGCCAGTTCGAATCAATACAAAAGCTACTATAATTCCCACTCAGAATCTACCACCACTCTACCAAACAAAACTTAAATTAAAGCGAGTAAAGTATGAACATTTACAATCCTTAAAACAAACTATGGAAAAAGACTACCATAGTTTTTATGACGCTCTTGCCCATGAATAGCTATTATAATTTTTTTTTATTTATTTTGTTTGAAAACTTATTATTACTCTAGTACCTATCCTATTATTTTTATCATAACTTGTTCATCGTTTAATAAACACATGTGCAATATTGTGTCAGTTTTTTGTGTTTAGTAGTTTTAAGGAATTTTATTTCTCTTTGTTTAAATAGAAAAAAAACAATTATTTAGAATTTTTTATTTAATTTTTAAATTTTTTTATGTGATATGAAAATTGCCCAAGTCCAAAAAAAAATATAAAATTGGGAATGAATTTTGCGTAAGTCCATTACTATTTCTAAAATAAAAAAACATCATTTGTTTCCCATATATTTTGATCATAAGGTTTACCATAAACATAATACAGAAAAAAAATCTCGGTACAAAGTGTAATCTTATTTTAAAACGTTTTTTTTGTCTCCTGTAAAATTTCGTTTTTTGGACTTAGGCAATTTTCATATGAGGCCATATATATATATATATATATATATATATATATATATATATATATATATATATATATATATATATATATATATATATATATATATATATATATATATATATATATATATATATATATATATATATATATATATATATATATATATATATATATATATATATATATATATATATATATATATATATATATATATATATATATATATATATATATATATATATATATATATATATATATATATATTTGTCCTGTTAATGTTTAGAATAAACTTTTGCTAGTGCACAGGCGGGACTAATTGAACGAATTGAACACCTCTGACAAGAATGATATGACTTCCTGAAGACTATATCAAAAAGGGTCAAGTAGATTCTTACCACAGTAATTCCACCATTTTTTAAAGGCGCAGTCGTACTGTCGGTGGGTGCTTTCATTTATTGAACCAAGAATGGCCTTTATACCAACTTCAGGGAAGGATCTCTTGAAAAAAAGATGTCCTGATAAACTCCCTGCTACCAGGATAAGCTGTCTGTGGAGAGATTGAGGTTTTCTGAAAGGAGACAACAATAAGTTTTTGTTAGGCCCAAAATAAAGGGGTTCACAAGTAAAGAGACTTCGGAATAAGGGATACCAGGGTTGACTCCTCGGCCATCTAGGAACTATCAGAATTCCAGATGCTTTATCGTAAATAATCTTTTTTATGGTTTTGTTTATAATACTAAAAGGGGGAAAGCATAGAAATAACGATCTGCCCATGATACAAGAAAAGCATCACCTGCAATGGAATCTGGGTACGGTTCCCATGAGATATATAAATTGCATTTTGCATTTAGTTTCGAAGCAAATAAATCTATTTGTGGGGGTTTAAAAATATGACATATTTTGGCAAAAGTTCATAGTTTAAGATTTGTGTTGATATAGGATGCGAAATCGTATAAATTTCGAAGCTCGGAATATTCCCAAATTTCCTGAGCAATTTTGTTTAACTTTTTATATCTTACACCACCAACTTTATTTATATACGCTATTGTTGTAGTGTTACCTACCCTAAGCAGTATGTTTACGTTCTCTACATGTTTTGTAAAAGACTTAAGCGCATTAAATACTGCCTTTAATTCTAAAATATTTATATGGCTAGTTTTTTCATTGGTATTGCAATATCCTCTCGTACGTATAGAATTGCTTACGGCTCCCCACATATTCTTCGTTGAATCCGAGAAAATTTCTATTTGATATTTCGTTTCATTAATATTAACCCCTGAAACTTGATGTATCTTGAGACACCACAAAATATCCTTCCTAATAGAGGAAGGAACCTCAATCTTTTTATTATAATGGTTTTTCCCACTCCTCAGGGCTAAATATTTTGCCCTTTCTGACAGTTTTACGTGTGCCCAACCATATTGCGTTGCTGGACATGCTGTCACTAGAACACCAATATAAGTTGCCAGATCACGAATAGAACAGCACTTTCGATTAAGAAATTGGACAGAGGCTAATAAAATCTTTTCTTCTTTCTCGAAAGGTAACGACATTTTCATCGCAACAGTATTAAAATTAAGACCTAAAGTTTACATCCTGTGTGGGAGATAATATACTTTTCTCTTTTTTTAATAATGAAACCTAATGCTTTTAGCAATTGTGCAACTTTATTAGAATTTTTAATACCTTCCTCATAAGTTGACGTAATTAATAAAATATCATCATGATATCCCACACAAACGATACCTAAATTTCTTAAGTACGTAAGGGCTGGTTTTAGTAGCTTGTTAAAGCGTAGGGTGCAATAGAGAGTCCAAATGGTAAGCAATTAAAGGAGAACAGCTGTCTATTGTTTTCAAATTTAAGATATCTTTTCTATTGATCCTCAATATTTACTAAATAATAAGCATTCTTTAAGTCAATCCTGCACAAAAAACTATTTTCGTGAACTAAATCTTTAACACTTCTGTAGTCCTCTAATTTAAAATGCGGGGGATCTACTGAAAAAATGTTGAACTCTTTAAGATTTAATATAAACCGTAAAGACCCATTAGGTTTTTTGACTAAAAAAAAACTGGAAATAAATTGATCTGTCTCAAGATGAGACCTAATATCAAGAAGGTCAGCAATTTCTGCTGAATTTCTTGATGTGAAAACTGAGCAACAGGATTTCGACGAAATTTACTTTGTACAGGTATTTTACGTATAGGAAGTCTGTAACCTTTAACCCATTCTAAGATTAGAGGTTTTTTTGTAAGATTTTGCCAATTACTATAAAAGTTACTTAGACAAACAATATTATTTACCTCGACTACTTCCTGTAATCCGATCTCTGCCAGTTCCTCTTCAGTTTTCTGATCCCTTCTGCTCCCCTCCGCCTTTTTTCGGTGACTGAATTTGAACCGCTTGGCCAAAAAATCCGAGGTCGGACAGTTTACGTAAGACGGTTTCTTCGATGGCCCCGAATTTAAACTTGTGCTTCGATAAGATCTGGTTTTGATCTCTACGCTGACCTTTTTCAATTGTTGAGCAGATTTAATATCATTTAATATGATTTGACATTTTTTTAGAAATAGAAAAAGATAAATATACCTGAAGTTGGCGTCCAGGAACATCATATCACTGGTAAGATTAAAAAACAAAACAAGGGTTTTTGGTATCTGATGGTACTATGTCCTTACAACTTGATCTGTCAAGTAAATGTTTATTTTTTTAGAGATGGGAAATGAAATAAATAATCCTGAGGTTCAGATTGAAGTCAACCAACGACAGATAATAGAAAAAAAAATCTAGGAAACGTCAGCGTCAACAAAACAATTGGAAAAGAAACATAAACAGGTTAAAGAGAGAAAGAGGAGAGGAATATATTGACTATAAAAAAGACACCTCATAGGAGAATCGTCCGCAGTTGGAATACCACTTTGCACAGAAAAATGCAGACTAAAATGCAATAACAATTTTGCTGATCCTGATCGCAATGAGTTATTCAGCAAATACTATTCATTACCTCCCATTGATGAAAAAAACATCTACATATTTGGTTGTCCGAAACCATTTGAAGTAAAACAACCAATTAGTAGAAATCCTATTCGCCACAAATCTTTCAGATATTTTGTAACTTTAGATGGAAAATCAAAACAAGTGTGCAAAAGTGCATTTTTAAAATTATTCAATATTGGGAGAAAGAAGTTAGAGCTAATTCGTAATCAAATTTCTCAGGGACAAGCTACCCCAAAAAAAGATGGAAAAGGTCGCCATATGACCCGCAAGAATCAAACACCCAACGAACATCTTGACAGAGTTCGTCAACACATCAAATCTTTTCCTGCAGAAACGTCACATTATTCCAGAAATAAAAATGACATCGCCTATACTTATCGCCTATGCTGTCAATAAACAAAATGTATGACCTATACAAGGACCAGTTTTTTGAACAAAATCGTCAGTTTGTTAAAAACAGCCGATACAGGCAAATTTTTGTTTCTGAATTTAATTTTGGTTTTGGATCTCCAAAATCGGATACCTGCAAGGTTTGCGACTCCAACGAAAAAAATGATGAACACGTTAGGCGATATAAAGCCGCATTTCAAGAACAGAAAAAAGACTGCAAATTAGCACATGAGGGTTCCATTCTCTATATCAACTGTAATATGCAAAAAACATTGCCTTTACCAAAGCTGTCTACAGGTGTGGCCTTTTACCTTAGACAAGTGTGGTTATACAATTTAGGAATTCATTGCGTGAGCCAAGGTGATAAGTTTGGTAAGGGTATCATTTATGGACTGAGGATAAAGGTGGTAAGGGCCCAGAAGAAGTAGGGAGCAGTATTATATACTGTTTACAAAACCTTGAAATTGAAAATGATCATTTAGTAGCCTGGAGCGATTCTGCGGGTGGTCAAAACAAAAACTTTTTTATAGTTTGTCTATGGCATTACCTAGTACTCCAAGGAAAGTTTAAAATTATTGACCACAAATTTCCCGAGGTGGGCCACAGTTTAATGGATATTGATGGAGACTTTAGGGCTGTCGAAAAAGTTATTCGAAAAGCTCAACATATTTATACGGTTGATCAGTACATGACGTTAATGAGAGGGTTAGAAAAAGAAATCCGTTTGAGTTAACCAGGATGGAAGATAAATTCATTGACTTAAAGGAACTGCCACGGAAGTTAAATTTGTTTGACAGAAAAAAAAGTAGCAAGGGTGAAAAGGTAGTTTTTCGGAATGTAAGATGGATACGAGTTGATACATTTGGTACAACGAAGTATAGATATTTACTGGATCCAGAAGAAGAGTGGAAAGAAGTAGATATTATTAAACACAAACTGACCCGCACAACAGGTCATCACGAAAATCTTTTGGTGCCAGTAAATAAATCAAGGCCCATTGCAATGATAAAATTCGGTAATATTCAAGAGCAGCTCCCATATATTCCGGAGAATTTGCGAGGATTTTAATTAAGCTTAAACCAATCAGAAGATAACTAGTATTACCTGTTACCTATTTTCGTATGTACTGATTACAGTGATTACCGATATTTTTGTATTTTGTTCGGTAATAAAGATGAGTTACTACTTTATGTATTTGTCATTTTTGCAAATAAAAAATTAAATGATTCTGCATGAAGGTGTTAATTCAGTTTTTTTGGAAAAAAAATTAAAAAATCCAAAACTGGAAAGGAAGTGATAAAATTATGGTACATAACCTTAAAAGTACTCATTTTGTACGTGTATTGACACAATTTGCTTTTAATTTAATTTCACACAGAAAAACCCCCAGGAACATAACTTTAATCCCTAATATCTAGAAATTGTAGAAAAGTGACTTCTGTCTGACATCCTCTTGCACCAATAGCTTCAATTATTGATTAAAAGTGCCATATCGCTTCAAATATAATAAGTTTTTATGCCCTCCTGAAAATACATTCTTCGGGGGTTACGAGCTATTGCATCTTAACCGAAGATTCGAAATTCGAAAAACTGTAGAAGTCATTTTTGTAATACACTAATATTTTCTATGCGTTAATAGAAAAAAATGGTTTTATTATATTTACTACAATTTTAAGTATTATATTTCAAAGTATTGTATTGTGATTATCAATCAGATTATTAATGCGAGAAAATGTTTTTGTTTTTGTTGTGGTACTTTACCATTTGTTTTATTTTGATTTGATCGTAAGTGGCGTTTTAATTAATCACCAATTAATGAAAAAATATAAAGGTTTATAGATTGTGGTTGCCTCCATATGTAAAAACCCTTGGTCTGAAAATAAATGTTTGAGAACTTATAGTTTATCTGTTAAAAAATTATTGCAGATTTAAAGGTCGTAATCATTATTAACTGACAAAAGAAAATAAAACTAATTCTTTGGATATAAAACTTTATTAAAAAAATATGTAGTTATACTGTTTTTAACAATATGATTATAAAATACAAGAAAATGTTTATTATTTTTTTTGGTGACACCTTACCACTTACCGGAAAGCTATAGAAAATGTAAAGTTTTAATAGGTCAACGTTATTTAAGTCTATATAGTTACTAACACATTAAAACCAACTGCTTTCAAGTACTATTTATAACAATCGGATTAGGGAGGTAATTGGAACCAATTGTTCAAAAAATTTTATAAAGTTCCCAATCAGTGGGGCATTTATATATATGTTTGATCTCTTTTATAATGTAAAATAGATCTAAAAGATTTTAATATTTACTAGATAAAACTTAAATATTGTGAAATCAGATCTTCCATCTTAGTTATGAATGAATGATTTAGACCTGTCTACAAGGATATATCACCCATCCCCTAATAAATAGTTTCTAATGTTTTTAAGAAATCAGGGTCTTCACAAGAATCAAAGGAAGCATCCATTTAGTACGAAAGCTCTCACGGCTGGAGTCAACTAAGAAATCATGGTTCTTGGATTTAGACCTTGTCAAATTGAAATTTCTTTCCTGTTTGCAAAATTACAATTAGACCATTCATTCCCATTTTCCACGAGCCATGTGTGCCATGACCAAGCATAAATATACATTTCCATTAATAAGTTCTATACATTTCAAAAAATTAAATTAAAGTAAACGACCATGAAGTTACAGATCAGAATAAGGAGTATTCATTTATAGTAAAAATGGTTAGTGGCACTGTAGTAAAAATTCCTGTGAGGTAAAAGGAGTCGCAACCTGGGAAAAAGTAATGCCCTATAAAGTGTTCTGAAATATTTCCTAGCCACTCTGTAGGCAATATTCACATTATACAGTACTTCAAATGTTTCATAATAAAAATTAAAAAAATTAAAATATTAACACTCCCTATCTCAAAAACGAATGCCTTGCAAGCAGATGTTAATATGAACTTCTAGCCCTAAAGTGAGCCAAAAATTAAGTCCTGCATTTTTTGGCACCAATCAAAAAAACACCCTGTACCAAAGTAAATACAAAATTTGGACACTAAATACAATTTGATATTAGTCCGAAAGCTGGCCTCATGTTTCATTGCTAAATCTGCTTAAAAGCAGATGATCTTTTATATATATATATATATATTTGTCCTGTTAATGTTTAGAATAAACTTGCTAGTGCACAGGCGGGACTAATGCTATTCTCGAATTGAACACCTCTGTCAAGAATGATATGACTTCCTGAAGACTATATCAAAAAGGGTCAAGTAGATTCTTACCACAGTAATTCCACCATTTTTTAAAGACGCTGTCGTACTGTCGGTGGGTGCTTTCATTTATTGAACCAAGAATGGCCTTTATACCAACTTCAGGGACGGATCTCTTGAAAAAAAGATGTCCTGATAAACTCCCTGCCACCAGGATAAGCTGTCTGTGGAGAGATTGAGGTTTTCTGAAAGGAGACAACAATAAGTTTTTGTTAGGCCCAAAATAAAGGGGTTCACAAGTAAAGAGACTTCGGAATAAGGGATACCAGGGTTGACTCCTCGGCCATCTAGGCACTATCAGAATTCCAGATGCTTTATCGTAAATAATCTTTTTTATGGTTTTGTTTATAATACTAAAAAGGGGAAAGCATAGAAATAACGATCTGCCCATGATACAAGAAAAGCATCACCTGAAATGGAATCTGGGTACGGTTCCCATGAGATATATAAATTGCATTTAGTTTCGAAGCAAATAAATCTATTTCTGGGGGTTTAAAAATATGACATATTTTGACAAAGGTTCATAGTTTAAGATTTGTGTTGATATAGGATGCGAAATCGTATAAATTTCGAAGCTCGCAATATTCCCAAATTTCCTGAGCAATTTTGTTTAACTTTTTATATCTTACACCACCCATTTTATTTATATACGTTATTGCTGTAGTGTTACCTACCCTAAGCAGAATGTTTACGTTCTCTACATGTTTTGTAAAAGACTTAAGAGCATTAAATACTGCCTTTAATTCTAAAATATTTATATGGCTAGTTTTTTAATTGGTATTGCAATATCCTCTCGTACGTATAGAATTGCTTACGGCTCCCCACATATACTTCGATGAATCCGAGAAAATGTCTATTTGATATTTCGTTTCATTAATATTAACCCCTGAATCTTGATGTATCTTGAGACATCACAAAATATCCTTCCTAATAGAGGAAGGAACCTCAATCTTTTTATTATAATTGTTTTTCCCACTCCTAAGGGCTAAATATTTTGCCCTTTCTGACAGTTTTACGTGTGCCCAACCATATTGCGTTGCTGGACATGCTGCCACTAGAACACCAATATAAGTTGCCAGATCACGAATAGAACAGCACTTTCGATTAAGAAATTGGACAGAGGCTAATAAAATCTTTTCTTTTTTCTCGAAAGGCAACGACATTTTCATTGCAACAGCATTAAAATTAAAACCTAAAGTTTACATCCTCTGTGGGAGATAATATACTTTTCTCTTTTTTTATAATGAAACCTAATGATTTTAGCAATTGTGCAACTTTATTAGAATTTTTAATACCTTCCTCATAAGTTGACGTAATTAATAAAATATTATCAAGATATCCCACACAAACGATACCTAAATTTCTAAGAGAGCCCAAATGGTAAGCAATTAAAGGAAAACAGCTGTCTATTGTTTTCAAATTTAAGATATCTTATATTGATCCTCAATATTTACTAAATAATAAGCATTCTTTAAGTCAATCCTGCACAAAAAACTATTTTCGTGAACTAAATCTTTAACACTTCTGTAGTCCTCTAACTTAAAATGCTGATTCTACTGAAAACATGTTGAACTCTATAAGATTTAATATAAACCGTAAAGACCCATTATGTTATTTGACTATAAAAAAACTGGAAATAAATTGATCTGTCTCAAGATGAGACCTAGATGTAGCACTAATATCGATCGTGTAGAACAGTAGTGGAACATTTCCAAAAAATTCGTTTTTGAGTTATTCATACAGAAGAATTATTTGTCTTTTTCAGCATCTACTGCAATATTGGAACAAGTCAAATTTTTAGTATTTATTTAGCTATGACACTGTACGAATAGGCAACTGGATATACTTTGAACATTACTTTATTTCTTTAATGGAATATTTAGAAATGTTCCACTACAGAACGAGACATAATTGAAACTGAATTTGTAATATTTCGAAATATACCGCTACTGAACCTATAAAAATGCTTAAGTCAGAAAATCTAAAACGTGCGTAGTCTAAGGCAAAAACGTCTAACTAACTACCCTTAAGAATTTCTAAAAATGCCTTCCAAATTATCTAAACTTTCCCGAAGCCATCGGTAAACATACATGAAAAAACATAGGGTCGAATTGATAACCTCCTTAAAAGCACATGGAATCCGGATATTTTCTTATAATTTTTTAAGTATTTCGTAAAAAAAGTAAAGCTTTATTGTATTTTTAAACATTTTATTTATTATTATATTTACTTAGTGAAACCGTTTTAAGGTTATGGTTATGAAAAATGAACTTACCTTTATTATCATTCTTTAATTTTTTAACCTTTCCTCTTACCATATTTACCATTAGCTCAGATCTGCTGCTCATTTTATTTTTGGTATTAGTTAACACAACACAACAATAAGCAATATTAAAGAGGTCACTTTGTTCACTAAAAACAAAATAGACACAGACCTAGACGTTTTTGCCTTAGAACACACACAACAATAAGCAATATTAAAGAGGTCACTTTGTTCACTAAAAACAAAATAGACACAGACCTAGACGTTTTTGCCTTAGACTACGCACGTTTTAGATTTTCTGACTTAAGCATTTTTATAGGTTCAGTAGCGGTATATTTCGAAATATTACAAATTCAGTTTCAATTATGTCTCGTTCTGTAGTGGAACATTTCTAAATATTCCATTAAAGAAATAAAGTAATGTTCAAAGTATATCCAGTTGCCTATTCGTACAGTGTCATAGCTAAATAAATACTAAAAATTTGACTTGTTCCAATATTGCAGTAGATGCTGAAAAAGACAAATAATTCTTCTGTATGAATAACTCAAAAACGAATTTTTTGGAAATGTTCCACTACTGTTCTACACGATCGATATTAGTGCTACATCTAGGTCTCATCTTGAGACAGATCAATTTATTTCCAGTTTTTTTATAGTCAAATAACATAATGGGTCTTTACGGTTTATATTAAATCTTAAAGAGTTCAACATGTTTTCAGTAGAATCAGCATTTTAAGTTAGAGGACTACAGAAGTGTTAAAGATTTAGTTCACGAAAATAGTTTTTTGTGCAGGATTGACTTAAAGAATGCTTATTATTTAGTAAATATTGAGGATCAATATAAGATATCTTAAATTTGAAAACAATAGACAGCTGTTTTCCTTTAATTGCTTACCATTTGGGCTCTCTTAGAAATTTAGGTATCGTTTGTGTGGGATATCTTGATAATATTTTATTAATTACGTCAACTTATGAGGAAGGTATTAAAAATTCTAATAAAGTTGCACAATTGCTAAAATCATTAGGTTTCATTATAAAAAAAGAGAAAAGTATATTATCTCCCACAGAGGATGTAAACTTTAGGTTTTAATTTTAATGCTGTTGCAATGAAAATGTCGTTGCCTTTCGAGAAAAAAGAAAAGATTTTATTAGCCTCTGTCCAATTTCTTAATCGAAAGTGCTGTTCTATTCGTGATCTGGCAACTTATATTGGTGTTCTAGTGGCAGCATGTCCAGCAACGCAATATGGTTGGGCACACGTAAAACTGTCAGAAAGGGCAAAATATTTAGCCCTTAGGAGTGGGAAAAACAATTATAATAAAAAGATTGAGGTTCCTTCCTCTATTAGGAAGGATATTTTGTGATGTCTCAAGATACATCAAGATTCAGGGGTTAATATTAATGAAACGAAATATCAAATAGACATTTTCTCGGATTCATCGAAGTATATGTGGGGAGCCGTAAGCAATTCTATACGTACGAGAGGATATTGCAATACCAATTAAAAAACTAGCCATATAAATATTTTAGAATTAAAGGCAGTATTTAATGCTCTTAAGTCTTTTACAAAACATGTAGAGAACGTAAACATTCTGCTTAGGGTAGGTAACACTACAGCAATAGCGTATATAAATAAAATGGGTGGTGTAAGATATAAAAAGTTAAACAAAATTGCTCAGGAAATTTGGGAATATTGCGAGCTTCGAAATTTATACGATTTCGCATCCTATATCAACACAAATCTTAAACTATGAACCTTTGTCAAAATATGTCATATTTTTAAACCCCCAGAAATAGATTTATTTGCTTCGAAACTAAATGCAATTTATATATCTCATGGGAACCGTACCCAGATTCCATTTCAGGTGATGCTTTTCTTGTATCATGGGCAGATCGTTATTTCTATGCTTTCCCCTTTTTAGTATTATAAACAAAACCATAAAAAAGATTATTTACGATAAAGCATCTGGAATTCTGATAGTGCCTAGATGGCCGAGGAGTCAACCCTGGTATCCCTTATTCCGAAGTCTCTTTACTTGTGAACCCCTTTATTTTGGGCCTAACAAAAACTTATTGTTGTCTCCTTTCAGAAAACCTCAATCTCTCCACAGACAGCTTATCCTGGTGGCAGGGAGTTTATCAGGACATCTTTTTTTCAAGAGATCCGTCCCTGAAGTTGGTATAAAGGCCATTCTTGGTTCAATAAATGAAAGCACCCACCGACAGTACGACAGCGTCTTTAAAAAATGGTGGAATTACTGTGGTAAGAATCTACTTGACCCTTTTTGATATAGTCTTCAGGAAGTCATATCATTCTTGACAGAGGTGTTCAATTCGAGAATAGCATTAGTCCCGCCTGTGCACTAGCAAGTTTATTCTAAACATTAACAGGACAAATATATATATATATATATATAAAGATCATCTGCTTTTAAGCAGATTTAGCAATGAAACATGAGGCCAGCTTTCGGACTAATATCAAATTGTATTTAGTGTCCAAATTTTGTATTTACTTTGGTACAGGGTGTTTTTTTGATTGGTGCCAAAAAATGCAGGACTTAATTTTTGGCTCACTTTAGGGCTAGAAGTTCATATTAACATCTGCTTGCAAGGCATTCGTTTTTGAGATAGGGAGTGTTAATATTTTAATTTTTTTAATTTTTATTATGAAACATTTGAAGTACTGTATAATGTGAATATTGCCTACAGAGTGGCTAGGAAATATTTCAGAACACTTTATAGGGCATTACTTTTTCCCAGGTTGCGACTCCTTTTACCTCACAGGAATTTTTACTACAGTGCCACTAACCATTTTTACTATAAATGAATACTCCTTATTCTGATCTGTAACTTCATGGTCGTTTACTTTAATTTAATTTTTTGAAATGTATAGAACTTATTAATGGAAATGTATATTTATGCTTGGTCATGGCACACATGGCTCGTGGAAAATGGGAATGAATGGTCTAATTGTAATTTTGCAAACAGGAAAGAAATTTCAATTTGACAAGGTCTAAATCCAAGAACCATGATTTCTTAGTTGACTCCAGCCGTGAGAGCTTTCGTACTAAATGGATGCTTCCTTTGATTCTTGTGAAGACCCTGATTTCTTAAAAACATTAGAAACTATTTATTAGGGGATGGGTGATATATCCTTGTAGACAGGTCTAAATCATTCATTCATAACTAAGATGGAAGATCTGATTTCACAATATTTAAGTTTTATCTAGTAAATATTAAAATCTTTTAGATCTATTTTACATTATAAAAGAGATCAAACATATATATAAATGCCCCACTGATTGGGAACTTTATAAAATTTTTTGAACAATTGGTTCCAATTACCTCCCTAATCCGATTGTTATAAATAGTACTTGAAAGCAGTTAGTTTTAATGTGTTAGTAACTATATAGACTCAAATAATGTTGAACTATTAAAACTTTATATTTTCTATAGCCTTCCGGTAAGTGGTAAGGTGTCACCAAAAAAAATAATAAACATTTTCTTGTATTTTATAATCATATTGTTAAAAACAGTATAACTACATATTTTTTTAATAAAGTTTTATATCCAAAGAATTAGTTTTATTTTCTTTTGTCAGTTAATAATGATTACGACCTTTAAATCTGCAATAATTTTTTAACAGATAAACTATAAGTTCTCAAACATTTATTTTCAGACCAAGGGTTTTTACATATGGAGGCAACCACAATCTATAAACCTTTATATTTTTTCATTAATTGGTGATTAATTAAAACGCCACTTACGATCAAATCAAAATAAAACAAATGGTAAAGTACCACAACAAAAACAAAAACATTTTCTCGCATTAATAATCTGATTGATAATCACAATACAATACTTTGAAATATAATACTTAAAATTGTAGTAAATATAATAAAACCATTTTTTTCTATTAACGCATAGAAAATATTAGTGTATTACAAAAATGACTTCTACAGTTTTTCGAATTTCGAATCTTCGGTTAAGATGCAATAGCTCGTAACCCCTCGAAGAATGTATTTTCAGGAGGGCATAAAAACTTATTACATTTGAAGCGATATGGCACTTTTAATCAATAATTGAAGCTATTGGTGCAAGAGGATGTCAGACAGAAGTCACTTTTCTACAATTTCTAGATATTAGGGATTAAAGTTATGTTCCTGGAGGTTTTTCTGTGTGAAATTAAATTAAAAGCAAATTGTGTCAATACACGTACAAAATGAGTACTTTTAAGGTTATGTACCATAATTTTATCACTTCCTTTCCAGTTTTGGATTTTTTAATTTTTTTTCCAAAAAAACTGGATTAACACCTTCATGCAGAATCATTTAATTTTTTATTTGCAAAAATGACAAATACATAAAGTAGTAACTCATCTTTATTACCGAACAAAATACAAAAATATCGGTAATCACTGTAATCAGTACATACGAAAATAGGTAACAGGTAATACTAGTTATCTTCTGATTGGTTTAAGCTTAATTAAAATCCTCGCAAATTCTCCGGAATATATGGGAGCTGCTCTTGAATATTACCGAATTTTATCATTGCAATGGGCCTTGATTTATTCACTGGCACCAAAAGATTTTCGTGATGACCTGTTGTGCGGGTCAGTTTGTGTTTAATAATATCTACTTCTTTCCACTCTTCTTCTGGATCCAGTAAATATCTATACTTCGTTGTACCAAATGTATCAACTCGTATCCATCTTACATTCCGAAAAACCTGTGTCTATTTTGTTTTTAGTGAACAAAGTGACCTCTTTAATATTGCTTATTGTTGTGTTGTGTTAACTAATACCAAAAATAAAATGAGCAGCAGATCTGAGCTAATGGTAAATATGGTAAGAGGAAAGGTTAAAAAATTAAAGAATGATAATAAAGGTAAGTTCATTTTTCATAACCATAACCTTAAAACGGTTTCACTAAGTAAATATAATAATAAATAAAATGTTTAAAAATACAATAAAGCTTTACTTTTTTACGAAATACTTAAAAAATTATAAGAAAATATCTGGATTCCATGTGCTTTTAAGGAGGTTATCAATTCGACCCTATGTTTTTTCATGTATGTTTACCGATGGCTTCGGGAAAGTTTAGATAATTTGGAAGGCATTTTTAGAAATTCTTAAGGGTAGTTAGTTAAATTAGCATGTTATATTCTCAAAAGATGGGGAAGTATAGTATCGGAAAATTTTTTTCAAAGAACTGTCTCCGCTAAATTGTCTTAAAATGACGTATAAAAAAAAAGATTCAGCGAAAAAAATAATCTGTCTGTCGGTCTGTTAGTTTACGCGATATCTTTCAAGGAAATTGGACTATCGACTTGAAATTTGGTACATATATAAGTAAAAATTTATATGAGAATGGCTCGAATTTGTTATTAGGTAAAATCGGTTAAGGGAAAGGGGGTGAAATGGAGGGTTAAGTTTGTAAAAAATAATAATTTTAGTAATATACGTAGGTATATGTATTATCGTTGACAATACTATCTCAAAACATGCAAACAACTTTTGAAGATAAGAGCAAAAAAAGTAAGGTTTCATTTACCTAGAATTTTTACCATATTATCAGTTGTTCTATGTTTATTATTTGTTGATCTCACATTTTAAAGCCTAATAATTTGTTTAATAACTTTAGGTACCGTTATATGTTTAGATAATATAAACTATACTACAGTTGATGCAGATTTGCAAAAAGACTTACCGCCAGTACCGTTAGAAGACCTACAAATTAGTCCTACAAATGAGTCCACACATTCAAACCCAGAATTGTTAACGATACCATTACAAAGCACGCAAATAATTTCTGAAGATAAGGGCATGGAAAGTAAGTTGTCATTTAACCATTTAATTTATAATATCAGTTGGTCTCAAATTTTAAAGCCTAATAATTTGTTTTTTTTTTGTTTTAGGTAGAGTTGTGTAGTACGTATAAGTAATACGAATTACGTTATAGTTAATGCAGATTTGGAAAAAGATTTACTGCCTTTGCCATTGGAAAACATCCAAATCACTAGTGTAAATGAGTTGACACATTTAAATTTAGAATTGTTAACGATACCATCACAAAGCACACAGAATATTTCTCAAGATAAAAGTAAGGAAAGTAAGTTATCAGTAATCTATAGAATTTACAGTATCTTTATTGCTTGATGGCCTCGCATTTTTAAGTCTAATAATAGTTTTATTATTTTTAGGTAAAGTTATGTGTATAGATGATACGAACTATACAACCGTTGGTGCAGATATAGAAGTCATAGATATTTTGGATCCCGAAATTCTAAATAATGTACCAAATAATACAGATACTGGTATTTCCATATATCAAGAAAATGAGTTGATTGATAATGCAACAGAATTGATTGATAATGCAGGAGATGTTGAAATGAATGATACTGATATTCCGATATATCAAGAAAATGAATTGATTGATAATGCAGGAGATGCTGAAATTAATAAAGACTTCGAAATATTTGGTCGGGTTGATCTTAAAAAACGGTCTAGACGCTTGTCAAGTTCAGAGAGCGAGACTAAGCTGCCCTTGACAAAAAAGCGGTTGCGAAAACCAGATCAATGGAAAAAAACAAAAAAGAAATGTCTTCGCAATACCGGTAAAAAATATAAAACGGTCACAGGAAATAGTGTGCCTGCAAGAAAAATCAAAATCGGTTGTAACGAAAAGTGTCGTTTGAAGTGTTCGCAAAAGATATCAATGGAGAAACGTCAAAATATATTTGACAAATTCTGGAACATGGGCAATTTAACAAGACAACGAAATTTTGTGAGTAAGTGTATGGGTGTTGTAAAACCAAAATACTCACTTCATACCAAAGACAGCAAACGAACACTTAATAATGCATACTACTTTACAATAGATACAGAAAAAACGCGTGTCTGTAAGAAGTTTTTTACCGATACCTTGGATATAGGGCATTCTTTTCTATCCACTACTTTAAAAAAATTATCTCCAGAGGGCATTCTTGATGACGATAAGAGAGGAAAGCATAATAAAAAAGGCAAAATTGTTTCAAATGCAGTTAAGGAAAGTGTGAGAGCACATATTAATTCATACCCAAGAAAGGAAGCCCACTACTGTAGAGAAAAAACAAAAAAAGAGTACATGGACGGTGATCTTAACTTAAAGATGATATACAGACACTATGTCACTTACTGCGAAAGTAATAATCTAACTGTTGCTACAGAAAGCATGTATGGACACATATTCCGAACCGAATTCAATATTTCGTTTTTCCAACCCAAAAAAGATGCATGCTCCTTATGTTCCAACTACGCAAATGCTACCGGATTGGATAAACTATCTCTTGAAGACAGCTTCAATACTCATCAGAGGGAGAAAAAGCTTAGCCGACTTGAAAAAGAAAATGATATTGCTTCGGCAAAAACAAATCGATTGAAAAGGAATGATAGTGACACTTCTGTTGAAGTAAATGAGAATGAGAAAAATAATGTCTCTTCTGAAAATATAGACATTCCCGACACAGTTGTCGCTAGTTTTGATATGCAGGCAGTTCTGCAAACACCTTGCGGATATGAATCACTTTTTTATTATAAGAGACGTCTTAATGTTTATAATTGCACAGTTTATGACATTGTTGATAAGCAGGGATATTGTTATTTATGGGACGAGTCCCTCGGTGATAAGGGTTGATGATGTTGGCACATGTATATTTCAATTTTTGAAGGAAAACTGTGTTGGTAAGCATGTTATCTTTTATACAGACAATTGCTCTGCTCAAAATAAAAATAAATATTTAATGTCTCTTTATCATTACTGTGTTAAAAAACTAAATGTAAAATCTATAACCCACAAATATTTAGTGGTGGGTCATACACAAAATGAAGGGGACAGTGTCCATGCAACTATTGAAAAAGAAAAGAAACGAATTTTGAAAAATGGCTCAATTTATGTCCCATCCCAGTGGAACTCAGTAATTTTAGGTGCCAAAAAAAACAGTAATTTGTACAAAGTTATCAATTTAAACTACGATGATATCCTCGACTTAAAGGATCTAAATTTACAAGTTGGTAAAAACTTCACCCATAATGTCGATAAAGAAAAAGTCATATGGAACGATGTTAGAAAATTTATGATCGATTCGGAAAACGCTTCAATATTGCAATACTCCTATTCATATGAACATAGGACTATGAATAAAATAAATATCCGGGAGAGAATGAGAGGCAAACAAGAAAATTTCCAATTAAAGAAAAAGTTTAGCACCCGGCCATTTATTTCTTTGGAAAAGAAAAAGGATTTACTTTCTCTATGTAAGTCCTACGCCATTCCGAAAGTATATTGGCAGTATTATGAAAGTCTACCAGCGTCAAGTAATAGGAAAGCATCTGTTTCTGAGCCAGAAGATAGTAATCTCAAATAACAAATTAATTGTAATTTTATATTTTAATACTTGTTATGTTACAATATTCAGATTTTTGTACCAAATAAATAAAACTTTTCTTATTGTGGTAGATAACTTTTATTTTACGCTCAACTGGATACATTCTTTTGCAGATATTCCTGGAATAGTAATGGAACATTACGAAAAGTTCTTGTCATGGTGTCAATGTTAATGTAACTAGTTGAGTTCTGTACTGGAACATTTCAAATTTTATGCCGTAATTTTGGTTCTATTAAAGATAACCCTTTGCTAAGATAAGTTTTACATTTCTACCTAAAAAGTATAATTGAACATGAGGTAAAATAAGGTGTTAATAATTCGGACGATTTGTAATAAATGTTTAAAATCTTAAAATGCCAATATCTTAAAATGGCCGATTCTTAAATGTTCTACTACAGTTCTACACCATCGATATCAAGACGGTCAGCAATTTCTGCTGAATTTCTTGATATGAAAACTGAGCAACAGGATTTCGACGAAATTTACTTTGTATAGGTATTTTACCTTTAACCCATTCTAAGATTAGAGGATTTTTTGTATTATTTTGCCAATTACTATAAAAGTTACTTAGACAAGCAGATGATCTTTTTATATATATATATATATATATATATATATATATATATATAAATATATATATATATATATATATATATATATATATTTGTCCTGTTAATGTATAGAATAAACTTTTGCTAGTGCACAGGGGGGACTAATGCTATTCTCGAATTGAACACCTCTGTCAAGAATGATATGACTTCCTGAAGACTATATCAAAAAGGGTCAAGTAGATTCTTACCACAGTAATTCCACCATTTTTTAAAGACGCAGTCATACTGTCGTTGGGTGCTTTCATTTATTGAACCAAGAATGGCCTTTATACCAACTTCAGGGAGGGATCTCTTGAAAAAAAGATGTCCTGATAAACTCCCTGCCACCAGGATAAGCTGTCTGTGAAGAGATTGAGGTTTTCTGAAAGGAGACAACAATAAGTTTTTGTTAGGCACAAAATAAAGGGGTTCACAAGTAAAGAGACTTCGGAATAAGGGATACCAGGGTTGACTCCTCGGCCATCTAGGAACTATCAGAATTCCGGATGCTTTATCGTAAATAATCTTTTTTATGGTTTTGTTTATAATACTAAAAGGGGGAAAGCATAGAAATAACGATCTGCCCATGATACAAGAAAAGCATCACCTGCAATGGAATCTGGGTACGGTTCCCATGAGATATATAAATTGCATTTTGCATTTAGTTTGGAAGCAAATAAATCTATTTGTGGGGGTTTAAAAATATGACATATTTTGGCAAAAGTTCATAGTTTAAGACATGTGTTGATATAGGATGCGAAATCGTATAAATTTCGAAGCTCGCAATATTCCCAAATTTCCTGAGCAATTTTGTTTAACTTTTTATATCTTACACCACCAATTTTATTTATATACGCTATTGCTGTAGTGTTACCTACCCTAAGCAGTATGTTTACGTTCTCTACATGTTTTGTAAAAGACTTAAGAGCATTAAATACTGCCTTTAATTCTAGAATATTTATATGGCTAGTTTTTTCATTGGTATTGCAATATCCTCTCGTACGTATAGAATTGCTTACGGCTCCCCACATATTCTTCGTTGAATCCGAGAAAATTTCTATTTGATATTTCGTTTCATTAATATTAACCCCTGAAACTTGATGTATCTTGAGACACCACAAAATATCCTTCCTAATAGGGGAAGGAACCTCAATCTTTTTATTATAATGGTTTTTCCCACTCCTAAGGGCTAAATATTTTGCCCTTTCTGACAGTTTTACGTGTGCCTAACCATATTGCGTTGCTGGACATGCTGCCACTAGAACACCAATATAAGTTGCCAGATCACGAATAGAACAGCACTTTCGATTAAGAAATTGGACAGAGGCTAATAAAATCTTTTCTTTTTTCTCGAAAGGCAACGACATTTTCATTGCAACAGCATTAAAATTAAAACCTAAAGTTTACATCCTGTGTGGGAGATAATATACTTTTCTCTTTTTTTATAATGAAACCTAATGATTTTAGCAATTGTGCAACTTTATTAGAATTTTTAATACCTTCCTCATAAGTTGACGTAATTAATAAAATATCATCATGATATCCCACACAAACGATACCTAAATTTCTTAAGTACGTAAGGGCTGGTTTTAGTAGCTTGTTAAAGCGTAGGGTGCAATAGAGAGTCCAAATGGTAAGCAATTAAAGGAGAACAGCTGTCTATTGTTTTCAAATTTAAGATATCTTTTCTATTGATCCTCAATATTTACTAAATAATAAGCATTCTTTAAGTCAATCCTGCACAAAAAACTATTTTCGTGAACTAAATCTTTAACACTTCTGTAGTCCTCTAATTTAAAATGCGGGGGATCTACTGAAAAAATGTTGAACTCTTTAAGATTTAATATAAACCGTAAAGACCCATTAGGTTTTTTGACTAAAAAAAAACTGGAAATAAATTGATCTGTCTCAAGATGAGACCTAATATCAAGAAGGTCAGCAATTTCTGCTGAATTTCTTGATGTGAAAACTGAGCAACAGGATTTCGACGAAATTTACTTTGTACAGGTATTTTACGTATAGGAAGTCTGTAACCTTTAACCCATTCTAAGATTAGAGGATTTTTTGTAAGATTTTGCCAATTACTATAAAAGTTACTTAGACAAACAATATTATTTACCTCGACTACTTCCTGTAATCCGATCTCTGCCGTTCCTCTTCAGTTTTCTGATCCCTTCTGCTCCCCTCCGCCTTTTTTCGGTGACTGAATTTGAACCGTTTGGCCAAAAAATCCGAGGTCGGACAGTTTACGTAAGACGGTTTCTTCGATGGCCCCGAATTTAAACTTGTGCTTCGATAAGATCTGGTTTTGATCTCTACGCTGACCTTTTTCAATTCTTGAGCAGATTTAATATCATTTAATATGATTTGACATTTTTTTAGAAATAGAAAAAGATAAATATACCTGAAGTTGGCGTCCAGGAACATCATATCACTGGTAAGATTAAAAAACAAAACAAGGGTTTTTGGTATCTGATGGTACTATGTCCTTACAACTTGATCTGCCAAGTAAATGTTTATTTTTTTAGAGATGGGAAATGAAATAAATAATCCTGAGGTTCAGATTGAAGTCAACCAACGACAGATAGGAGAAAAAAAAATCTAGGAAACGTCAGCGTCAACAAAACAATTGGAAAAGAAACATAAACAGGTTAAAGAGAGAAAGAGGAGAGGAATATATTGACTATAAAAAAGACACATCATAGGAGAATCGTCCGCAGTTGGAATACCACTTTGCACAGAAAAATGCAGACTAAAATGCAATAACAATTTTGCTGATCCTGATCGCAATGAGTTATTCAGCAAATACTATTCATTACCTACCATTGATGAAAAAAACATCTACATCTTTGGTTAGTAGTAGTAGAAATCCTATTCGCCACAAATCTTTCAGATATTTTGTAACTTTAGATGGAAAATCAAAACAAGTGTGCAAAAGTGCATTTTTAAAATTATTCAATATTGGGAGAAAGAAATTAGAGCTAATTCGTAATCAAATTTCTCAGGGAAAAGCTACCCCAAAAAAAGATGGAAAAGGTCGCCATATGACCCGCAAGAATCAAACACCCAACGAACATCTTGCCACAGTTCGTCAACACATCAAATCTTTTCCTGCAGAACGTCACATTATTCCAGAAATAAAAATGAACATCGCCTATACTTATCGCCTATGCTGTCAATAAACAAAATGTATGACCTATACAAGGACCAGTGTTTTGAACAAAATCGTCAGTTTGTTAAAAACAGCCGATACAGGCAAATTTTTGTTTCTGAATTTAATTTTGGTTTTGGATCTCCAAAATCGGATACCTGCAAGGTTTGCGACTCCAACGAAAAAAATGATGAACACGTTAGGCGATATAAAGCCGCATTTCAAGAACAGAAAAAAGACTGCAAATTAGCACATGAGGGTTCCATTCTCTATATCAACTGTGATATGCAAAAAACATTGCCTTTACCAAAGCTGTCTACAGGTGTGGCCTTTTACCTTAGACAAGTGCGGTTATACAATTTAGGAATTCATTGCGTGAGCCAAGGTGATAAGTTTGGTAAGGGTATCATCTATGGACTGAGGATAAAGGTGGTAAGGGCCCAGAAGAAGTAGGGAGCAGTATTATATACTGTTTACAAAACCTTGAAATTGAAAATGATCATTTAGTAGCCTGGAGCGATTCTGCGGGTGGTCAAAACAAAAACTTTTTTATAGTTTGTCTATGGCATTACCTAGTACTCCAAGGAAAGTTTAAAATTATTGACCACAAATTTCCCGAGGTGGGCCACAGTTTAATGGATATTGATGGAGACTTTGGGGCTGTCGAAAAAGGTATTTAAAAAGCTCAACATATTTATACGGTTGATCAGTACATGACGTTAATAAGAGGGTTAGAAAAAGAAATCCGTTTGAGTTAACCAGGATGGAAGATAAATTCATTGACTTAAAGGAACTGCCACGGAAGTTAAATTTGTTTGACAGAAAAAAAAGTAGCAAGGGTGAAAAGGTAGTTTTTCGGAATGTAAGATGGATACGAGTTGATACATTTGGTACAACGAAGTATAGATATTTACTGGATCCAGAAGAAGAGTGGAAAGAAGTAGATATTATTAAACACCAACTGACCCGCACAACAGGTCATCACGAAAATCTTTTGGTGCCAGTAAATAAATCAAGGCCCATTGCAACGATAAAATTCGATAATATTCAAGAGCAGCTCCCATATATTCCGGAGAATTTGCGAGGATTTTAATTAAGCTTAAACCAATCAGAAGATAACTAGTATTACCTGTTACCTATTTCCGTATGTACTGATTACAGTGATTACCGATATTTTTGTATTTTGTTCGGTAATAAAGATGAGTTACTACTTTATGTATTTGTCATTTTTGCAAATAAAAAATTAAATGATTCTGCATGAAGGCGTTAATTCAGTTTTTTTGGAAAAAAAATTTAAAAATCCAAAACTGGAAAGGAAGTGATAAAATTATGGTACATAACCTTAAAAGTACTCATTTTGTACGTGTATTGACACAATTTGCTTTTAATTTAATTTCACACAGAAAAACCTCCAGGAACATAACTTTAATCCCTAATATCTAGAAATTGTAAAAAAGTGACTTCTGTCTGACATCCTCTTGCACCAATAGCTTCAATTATTGATTGAAAGTACCATATCGCTTCAAAATGTAATAAGTTTTTATGCCCTCCTGAAAATACATTCTTCGGGGGTTACGAGCTATTGCATCTTAACCGAAGATTCGAAATTCGAAAAACTGTAGAAGTCATTTTTGTAATACACTAATATTTTCTATGCGTTAATAGAAAAAAATGGTTTTATTATATTTACTACAATTTTAAGTATTATATTTCAAAGTATTGTATTGTGATTATCAATCAGATTATTAATGCGAGAAAATGTTTTTGTTTTTGTTGTGGTACTTTACCATTTGTTTTATTTTGATTTGATCGTAAGTGGCGTTTTAATTAATCACCAATTAATGAAAAAATATAAAGGTTTATAGATTGTGGTTGCCTCCATATGTAAAAACCCTTGGTCTGAAAATAAATGTTTGAGAACTTATAGTTTATCTGTTAAAAAATTATTGCAGATTTAAAGGTCGTAATCATTATTAACTGACAAAAGAAAATAAAACTAATTCTTTGGATATAAAACTTTAAAAAAAATATGTAGTTATTTACATATTTAAAGTATTACCTGCTGTCAAGTACTGATTTTAACAATATGATTATAAAATACAAGAAAATGTTTATTATTATTTTTTTTGGTGACACCTTACCACTAATTTTACATTCAAACTTGTAACTTGTATTTTTAAAAACTTTATTTTTGTTTAAAACACGAAATTACAATGAATGTTGACCGATCTATAGCTACTTAATGACTAAAGATGGTTACTCATTCTCCTGTATTTATATAAAAATAATGCTGAAATAGCAAGAATGAATGAGTAATTAGAAATACGATGCTTAATTCTAAATGATTCATCGGAAGTGGCCATATAATTCCTCCCTCCTTAAGTTTGAGAAAATCGGGGTTGATTTTCGAGAGATTCTAATTTTATGTCCACTTTTACATTTTCTTTAGATTTTTCCTTTCTACAATAATAATACAAGAAACCTATGATGATTGTAAATATTACAATAATAATTATTATTAGAGTAATTGAAACTCCAGAGCTTACAAAGTCCATTTGTTTTAGGGGATGAATTATTAATCTTTTAGCATTCTCTAAATCTTCATTGATTTTATCAAGATTTATTTCTTTTAGTTCCAAGTGTTCAGTATCTTGGATTAATTTTTCATCAATATTTATTGATGGGAGTTTTAGTCTTAAACTAATTGTTTCTAGTTTTTGAGAATCGTAAATATTATTTTGGATTTTTACTTTGCAATCTGAAGGCAATATTAAGGATACTTTGTCAATGGTTTCAACGCTATGTTGATTTGGACATTGAAAGTATATGCTTTCTTTAGAAGCAGGTATTATTATAAGGGAATTGTCCTCAAGTTGTGTTATAGAAGTTTTATTATATTTAATTGGTATTAGTGGACAATGGTTTGTCAAATTAATTGTTTGAGGTATACAGGGTTCGTTTTTATTCAGTGTGTCTCTAGAACATAAAGATATATTTTCTATTTTATAACAATTTTCTTTTGAGTTATAAAAGTCATCTGTAGATCTCAATAAATACAGATTATTTAAAATCGTTATTTGATTATTTATTGGTATTGGATATATTCGATAAAGTATATAGGGTTTCTCTAAAATTAAAGGTATTGCAATATAAAATATAATTAGATCATTCTTAATTGTCACATCTGCGTGTGCTACTTCGTAATATTTAATTATATTGTCGAAATGAATACGACTCTCGGGTCTTATCTTTGTAATTATTCTGCGAAGTTCTTTATACTTAATAATACTGTGATGGATAATGTTTATTTCCGCAAAGTTTATTGCAGTTTGCAAATTACTTTTTATGTCATGAATGACACGTAGATTAGTCTCAATATTGTCTAGCGTAACAATATAGTAAGACGAAGTGGTTGTAGTATGAGTCATATTAGTGAGGTCTTCCATCCGGGTTAATAACTTTAGCTGATTAGTTTTAATATTAGTCAGCTGTTCGTCAAGATCTTTTGTTAATTGTTTTACAATAGTCTGGGTTGCAGACAAATCTTTATGTAAGATTTCTTGATTTTCTTGTAATATTTTAATATAATTGTCGTATCTTTCTCCATCATCGGCATCTAATGTACCATAGAGATATTTTTGTGCTTTTCCTAGGAAATTGAAAAGTCCGCGTTTAGTTCGCTTTTGTGGGGTAGTATAATGTTTAAAAAATAATTCGATTGATTCTATCTGATCGAAAAGGTTACGTGTTCTTATAGATAAAAGTTGATATATAGGTGCGTATAGATTACTTAGGGTATTATTAATTTGTGTAAGTGTCAATTTCGAGTTTTCTACACAATCTTTTATATTAGTTAGATTTACATGATAATAGACATGATGATAACCTGTTATTATGTAACCTGTTGATTGATAAACTGGTAACAAAGGGTTATTTAATTCTTCTATTTTATATTGTGCGTTGACAAGTAGTGGAAGTAGTATCAGGATCTTCTTCATTTTGTCAGTAAGTTCCTGAAAATTACGAACGTCTTTTAATATCTTTTGGGTGTCTTTGGTTTTTAGAAGTAGTTAGTTTGTATTTTGGTTCTAACTTTAATGGTAGTTTTCGAGGTGTATGTAATAGTTGTTTTGTAGCTTCAGCTATTTCTGGGTCAATTTCGCGTTTTTCATTTAATTTAGCTAGGACATTAGCCTTTTTCGCACTTAATTTTAGATTTATTTTTTCATTAAGTTCACTAAATATTTGGGCGAGTTCATGTATGTAATCAGTTTGTATTTGATTTATATTTTTCTCAAAATTCAATTGATAATTTAAATTTCCTTTTAATATTTGAAATGGTGTATATTCATGTGTTGAATGTATACTGTTATTATAATTAAGGATTGCGATATCCATTAATTCTTGTATTGTTTTATTTCGATGTTCGTTTCTAAGGACAATAAGACTTTCTTTCAATGTTGAATGCCATCTTTCGATTGGTGAGTTCGAATTTGGGTTATAGGGTGTAGTAAAATGTAATTCGATCTGATAAGTCTTGCAAAGGTCTTGTACTAAATTACTTTTAAAGCTTTGTGCATTATCAGTTGTAATTTTACAGGGTGTACCATGATGTGAAAAGAATTTAATTAGATTTTGACAAATCTCGATTGATGTTTCATTTACAGGGTATGCTGTAGCAAATTTAGAGAAGTTATCTATTATTGTCAAATATTTTTGACCTGAGATGGAATATATATCCATATAAACATGTTCCATGGGTTTACAGCCTGTTGGTGTTGGTTTAAAAATTACTTTATAGGGATGTCTATCATATTTGGTTTTTTGACATATTTCGCATGTATTAACAAAATTAATTACGTCTTTTTCAAGGCTTTGCCAATAATATCTTTGCTTTATATTTTTTATATTTTCAGTCATTCCTCTATGGGATGTTTTAGTGGTATGATATCTTTCAATTATTTCTTTTTGTTCTACGACGTCCTCTAATAGTGTATTAGAAATAACAAGGTTGTAGGATCTCAACTATAAGGGAAGTAAGTAAATATCTTACAATGTGTCCCAAGTCTTGTATCAAACGATGCTTTGCTGAAGAGATGAACTGCTCAGGTTGGCTACCGCTTGTCTTGGACGCTAGAACAGGCCAAATCGTCCTTACTGGCTTCTCGAATGGCGTACCAATAATCGATGTACCAGGAGTTACAAGTGCCTAGTTCGGTCGTAGATGTTCCTGATGCTTTTCTTAACTGTTGAAACAGAAAGATGCAGCACTGATAATCCTTATGGAGATGAAACGTTGTTACACTCCGATTTCAGGATATCCTTTTTTTTCGCACTCCGAAAGGGAATCCTACCGACTGCGCCAATTTTACATTCAATCTTGTAACTTGTATTTTTAAAAACTTTATTTTTATTTAAAACACGAAATTACAATGAATGTTGACCGATCTATAGCTAAATTATATGGCCACTTCCGATGAATCATTTAGAATTAAGCATCGTATTTCTAATTACTCATTCATTCTTGCTATTTCAGCATTATTTTTATATAAATACAGGAGAATGAGTAACCATCTTTAGTCATTAAGTAGCTATAGATCGGTCAACATTCATTGTAATTTCGTGTTTTAAATAAAAATAAAGTTTTTAAAAATACAAGTTACAAGTTTGAATGTAAAATTGGCGCAGTCGGTAGGATTCCTTTTCGGAGTGCGAAAAAAAAGGATATCCTGAAATCGGAGTGTAACAACGTTTCATCTCCATAAGGATTATCAGTGCTGCATCTTTCTGTTTCAACAGTTAAGAAAAGGATCAGGAACATCTACGACCGAACTAGGCACTTGTAACTCCTGGTACATCGATTATTGGTACGCCATTCGAGATGCCAGTAAGGACGATTTGGCCTGTGCTAGCGTCCAAGACAAGCGGTAGCCAACCTGAGCAGTTCATCTCTTCAGCAAAGCATCGTTTGATACAGGACCAAGACTTGGGACACATTGTAAGATATTTACTTACTTCCCTTATAGTTGAGATCCCTGTTAATTAAGTTTTGAAATTTTTGAAGAAAGAAAAAGTGAATAATTGAATTGAAGCAATTTTATTGAACAATTATTTGAATAACTTTTACTAATTATTTTAGTTGTAAAGAAAACAAATGTTAACGCAGTTAACAGTAGTTAAGTACATATTTAATGAGGAAATTTAAGAATTGTAGTAAAGACATTACTTATCCTAAAACAATTCGAAGAAATAGTTTAGAAAATCCTTCTACAAGTAGATTATTACAAAGTAGTTTTGAAAATCAATCTGCAAGTGAATTAACAGAACTTTATTCAGATATCAATTTAGAAAATATTTTTAACCCTAGTATAAGAGTAGATACTAACATTAATAAGATGGCAGACGCTTTGAGAAGTACTGTTTCACTCTTAAAAACTTTCGATGGTACCCCATCACGTCTTGAATCTTTTATTAATCAAATAGATACTTTTTATACAAGATATTTTAATACTGATACTTCCCAACAAGAATTTGTAATTTTGGCAATTAAATCAAAAATTATAGGATCAGCCGAAGATTTTCCTTTAACTAGACCAGATCTTAATACTTGGCCAGAAATAAAAATCTCATTAAAACAAAAACTCAGTGATCCAATAACAAGAGCTAATTTACAACAACAATTAATATTCTTTTCAAGAAAAGGCGAATCAACCTTAGATTACATACAAAAACTCAAAGCCTTAGTCACCAAAATAAATACGAAAACTTGTACAGAAATAAGTAATATTGAAGCTAGAAACATAATTATAGCACAAAACGAATTAACAGCAACTCAAAATCTTCTTGCAAACATTTCAAGCGAATTAAGAACTTTACTAATCGTTCAAAATCCCCAAAATCTAGACCATGCAATCGATATTGTAACCAATTATGAAATCTTAACTAGTCAAAATAATTTTAAAAATAATTATTTGCAAAATAGTAGATCAAATAATTTACTTAGCAATCAGAAAACACCACCAATAAATAATATTAATAAATTTTTGGTAAATAGATCGAATAATTTTCCAAATTCATCTTTTAAACCAAAACCACCAAATCAATTTTTTAATCGAGTACAAAATCAAACATTTAATCAAAAAGGCAATCAATATCCTAAACAACAATACCCACAACCAATGTCAGGTGTGAGTGTACAAAAAACAATGCCACCATTAAGACAACAACAACAAACTTTTGCCAGACAACAACCTCAACAACAAACTTTCTATAGACAGCAACCCCAACAACAACATCACCCGAAATTTACATTCCAAGAATTAACGCATTTAGAAAATAATGAACCCAATAATGACGAGTTATATAATGAAGAAAACCCCGAATTTGACAATTATGATCAAGATTATCAAAATTTTGATGAAACATGTGAATTAGATAATGAGAATTTAGTCGAGCAAATAGAAAATTTTCATATATCAGCCTCGGACGAAAACCTTGCTTAACTTTAAACAGTTTTCAAGTAAATCAATTACCCTATGTAGAAATACCGAATTATAATATTCGACTATTAATTGATACAGGTTCTCATGCATCCCTACTTAGACCCTCTTTAGCGGAAACACATTTTCCCGAATGTATTAAACCTTACGTAAGCACCCTTCAAACTTGTGCAGGTTCAAAGAAAGCGAAAAGTAAAGCTACTATTCCTTTATTTTTAAGCTTTGGTATAACCGAACCAATAGAATTTATTTTATATTCATTCCATGAATATTTTGATGGAATAATCGGAATTAAAGACTTATGTAAATTAAATTTAAATATTGATTTAAAAAATAAAAAATTGAAAAACCAATATTTAGAAATACCCTTTCAATATAGGCAAAATTTTGATGAATATACAATTGAAATACCACCTAAAACAATTCAAAAAGTAATTTTGAAAACTTCGCGACCAAATGACACTACTTGGTTAATGCCCTATTATTTAGACGAAAATATAGAAATTCAACCTACCCTAATAGAAGTAAAAAATAACACGTACGCTATTGATATTTTTAACCATACAGAAAAATATTTTACTCTAATAGATAACTTCTCTAAATTTGCTACAGCATACCCTGTTAATGAAACATCAATCGAGATTTGTCAAAATCTAATTGAATTCTTTTCACATCATGGTACACCCTGTAAAATTACAACTGATAATGCACAAAGCTTTAAAAGTAATTTAGTACAAGACCTTTGCAAGACTTATCAGATCGAATTACATTTTACTACACCCTATAACCCAAATTCGAACTCACCAATCGAAAGATGGCATTCAACATTGAAAGAAAGTCTTATTGTCCTTAGAAACGAACATCGAAATAAAACAATACAAGAATTAATGGATATCGCAATCCTTAATTATAATAACAGTATACATTCAACACATGAATATACACCATTTCAAATATTAAAAGGAAATTTAAATTATCAATTGAATTTTGAGAAATATATAAATCAAATACAAACTGATTACATACATGAACTCGCCCAAATATTTAGTGAACTTAATGAAAAAATAAATCTAAAATTAAGTGCGAAAAAGGCTAATGTCCTAGCTAAATTAAATGAAAAACGCGAAATTGACCCAGAAATAGCTGAAGCTACAAAACAACTATTACATACACCTCGAAAACTACCATTAAAGTTAGAACCAAAATACAAACTAACTACTTTTAAAAACCAAGGACACCCAAAAGATATTAAAAGACGTTCGTAATTTTCAGGAACTTACTGACAAAATGAAGAAGATCCTGATACTACTTCCACTACTTGTCAACGCACAATATAAAATAGAAGAATTAAATAACCCTTTGTTACCAGTTTACCAATCAACAGGTTACATAATAACAGGTTATCATCATGTCTATTATCATGTAAATCTAACTAATATAAAAGATTGTGTAGAAAACTCGAAATTGACACTTACACAAATTAATAATACCCTAAGTAATCTATACGCACCTATATATCAACTTTTATCTATAAGAACACGTAACCTTTTCGATCAAATAGAATCAATCGAATTATTTGTTAAACATTATACTACCCCACAAAAGCGAACTAAACGCGGACTTTTCAATTTCCTAGGAAAAGCACAAAAATATCTCTGGTACATTAGATGCCGATGATGGAGAGAGATACGACAATTATATTAAAATATTACAAGACAATCAAGAAATCTTACATAAAGATTTGTCTGCAACCCAGACTATTGTAAAACAATTAACAAAAGATCTTGACGAACAGCTGACTAATATTAAAACTAATCAGCAAAAGTTATTAACCCGGATGGAAGACCTCACTAATATGACTCATACTACAACCACTTCGTCTTACTATATTGTTACGCTAGACAATATTGAGACTAATCTACGTGTCATTCATGACATAAAAAGTAATTTGCAAACTGTTGTTTGTTTGTTCTGTAGAATATGAAAAATAAAAATTCATAGGATCAGCAATAGCCAACGCTGCTGCAATCTGTTCCTGAATTAGTAACAAAAAATTATCCTGCTTAAGCAGGTTCTCCGTGAGACAAGCACTTATTTCGGAGTTAAGCTTTGGTGGTGAGAGTCCCTCTACATTACCAGGTCTAGGATATTTTTCGATAAGGGATTTCCTGTCATTTTTATCCACACCATTCCTACAGAATGTTGTCCCCCTACTGGCTATCTCTGCATGTACTTCTGGACCGACAGCAGTCACTATTAGTGGGTTATTTCCAAGTATCTCAATTAGAATAACTGTCTCCTGGACTGTTTCTGGAGGTGGTACAGCTTTATCTACGTTTGCTTGTACTTCCGCCCCACGTTCTTGATCACCACTGTCAGAACTACTTGATGAGCTAGATGAATCAGAGTAGGTTCATAGGTTAATAACAACGTGCCCGCCTATAAAACGAAGGTAAGAATTAGGATTTTTACTTACGTTTATACACCTTAAGCTCCTTATTAAGCTTTCTCATCTTTGATTGAATTTTCTTCTAAAACTCATCACTTTTACGTTTTTACTTTTACGACACGATACAATGAATAGGCTTGAAGCAGTGAGGCATGATGTGGCCCGGTATACTTATTTAGCAAGGCATTCTTTGAATGTCGTAGATAGGTTAGTTGCGCTGTAACTACAGGATGTTGATAATCTGGGACGAGACTGCGAAGTATAATCGTTGTTTCAGTAAGTATGATAGTATCAAGCGTTTAGAGAAAGAGAGAGAGAATGCAGGAAAAAAAAGAAAAAGGTTGACTTCCACTAGGATCACCGAGCTAAACGCATGTGCCCGGTAAGGCTCCCTGACAGCGAGAAAGAAGTGTAGTTCTTCGTAGTGTTTCGATGGGCAGAAAACGACCATTGTGGTAACATCACTGGGGGAACGTCTTAAATAGTGGGCCAATAGCTGTGAAACGGTGGGTCCTAGTGGATGTGGGAATTGTGATTTCTTCCTCTCGAGAGGCTTATTTAATATGTCCAAAAGTCGTGCGGTGCCCAGAAAGTTCCACAGGAGTGCGTAAGTCCGGCGTCGCTTTGAAAGAAAAAGATATACGTCAATAGTAATAGAAGTCTGCACAATGTGCCTTTCATAAGATAAAAAAATAATAGTAACGTTCAACGACTTACGGAGAGCAGTTGGCTCGACAACCCTAGGCCGTTGCCTATTGGGCTGGAGAATGGCGCTAAAAGCCAAAAAGTGGCAGCCGGCTCCATTTTATAAAGAAAGAAAGAAAAGCTTATGTTAATGTAAAAAATTAACGCTTGATTTGCAGTGTCCGGTCTCGCTTCGCGTCCCAATTTTTTTATATTATCTTCAAATTTGTACTTTCGGCGTAAGTCGTGTGGATTTAGGACTGCAGGGTAGTAAAAGGTAAGATCTAGGGTTTCGGTTTAATCCACATTCCATTCCGTAGTGGCCTAAAAGACCCTGTGTTAAAGTAGGAGGGTAAAACGTAGTTGTAAATCCTGAGACTCAGGCCACCCTAGTCCGCCTTGCAGTTCAGACAGTCGTAAAAGAATAGTTTGTAAAATAACTTTGTTTTGCTCTCTATGGTACCCTGGACCATAATTATCATTTTTTATATAGACGAGCCAAGTCTTTAAAATGAGTAAAAATAAAACAGTGTTACTCAGTGGGAACAAGGTAAGTAATTTTTTTTAGGGTATATTCACTTCAAGTGCTATTATATTGTATTGCAAGATGGGTTAAATTTTCTGTTAATTAGCAGGCAAGAGCAACATTTCGAGGGCCGAGAACCATAGGGTTCCAAGCGACATTCTGTACAAAATTTGTTTTTTTACAGAAACCTGTTCTACTAAACGTTCTGCATCTTTTGCTCTAAAAATTTCTTTAATATGTTCATAGATGGCGCCAAAATCAAAAGAGAAATATAGTCTCAAGTACGTGACGCTTTAAGGTTAGAACCATATAGTTCTAAGTGCAGTGACAGTGACATTGTTGTTAGTTTATTATTATTATTCGCGATGTCCTCTGCTTCTGAAAGCGAATCTTGGGAAGATTTTTGCAGCTCTGGCTCAGAATATGTTCCAAAAAATAGTGACAAGAATAATAGGTAATTTTTAATCAATCAAAGTCGAAAAATGCAATGCTTTATTTTTATATGAATAACTAACCTCAATTTCAGGCATGCAGATTTTGATACATCAGAATCAGATAGTTCCGGTATTGAAGCTGCAAAGAATAAAAAGGAACAACAATTATTTGGGAATAAAACCTTAACAGTTAAAAGAAGGTATATAAATATTTAGATCTTTTAGGTATTAAAAATTTATAGTCATTGTATGGTTTTTTCTACCAGTTGTTTCCGAATAAATAAATCTAACCCATTTTTTCAATTTATTTTAGGCTATATCCAGAAATTGGCGAGTCATCTAAAGTTTTTAGGAAGACTCTAGTTGATACGATTAACATCACTCAAGAGAGGTATGTTTTGATTTTTAAAATAAAGCATGGCTTATATTTCTGCCAGTTGTTTCCGAATTCATAAATTTAACATGTTTTTATTCAATTTATTTTAGGCAATATCCGGAATTTGGCGAGCCATCTGAAGCTGAAGTTCCAAAAAAGCCTCTACCTGATTCAGAAAACATCACTCAAAAAAGGTATGTTTTTCCTTAAAAAATAAAGTATGAATATCGCTTTACAACAGTAAACATGATTTTTGTCTGAAAAATATTGGTTACAGGGGTGAGTCCATTCGTATAGTAGAATACACTGATACATCAAATTCCGATTCAGATTCATCAGAGAAAACACCCATGAAGGAAGTTATTAGGACTCGAAAACGAAAGAGAAATCCGCAAGCATGGAAGAAAAATAAAAGAAGAGAAAATTATAAAAAAGGAAAAAAATATTTAAGTGCGAAAGGTAGGATCATTCCAGCTAAGGTAATTGATAGGAGTAAAGATTGCAATATGACCTGTCGTTTCCACTGTAAAGAAAAATTTAATGACGAAATAAGAGAGGAAATAAAAAGTAGCTATTACTTACTAGATCAAAATGAAAAATATGGATTTTTACTGAACATGACAAGGAAAGTTTTAATTAAAAGAAAAAGAAGTAAAGTAACTAATTACAAGTCATTTTCATTTGAATATTATTTGGAAAAGGAAAATGAGAAATTGCGTGTGTGCAAGCAATTTTTTTTAAATACTCTCTGTATAAGTCAGAAACCTATTTATAATGTACATATGAAAAAAAGTGATTCAGGAACTCCACAGTCTGACAAAAGAGGTCGTAGCACGAAAGATCGTATCTTAAAAAAAGACAAAGATGCAATTAGACAGCACATAGAGTCATTTCCTTTCGTAGATGCCCATTATTGCAGAAAAGATTCAAAAAAAATGTACCTTGAACCGTCACTTAACATTCAAAAGATGTATGAACTCTATGTGGAAATGTGCAATGAAAATCAAATAATACCCCAAAAGTTGTCTATGTATAGGGATATTTTTAATTATCAGTTTAACCTGGAGTTTCTTCAACCAAAAACTGATAGGTGTGATACCTGTGAGGAATATAGATTAGCTAAGAAAGAGAAAAGACTAAGTGAAGAAATGGAAACGGCATATCAGATCCACGAATCTAAAAAAATAATAATGCGTCAAGAGCGCGAAAATGACAATAAAATACAAAATCCCAATTGTGCTGTTATTTGTTTCGACTTGGAAAATGTCATTAATTTGCCCAAATCTGATGTATCAGTCCTGTTTTATAAACAAAAGTTAAACGTTTACAATTTAACGGCGCACTGTTCCCTCAATAAAGAAGTTTACTGTGCAATATGGCCTGAAACAATGTGTGGACGATCAGGTAATGACTTATCCAGCGCTCTAGTCCAAATTTTGGAGAAAGTTGTTTCCAGTCATCCTGAAATTAATGAAATAATAACTTGGAGCGACAGCTGCGTTCCCCAGAACAGAAACTCCTTGGTTTCAGTGGCAGTTACTGACTTCTTAAGTAGACATCCTAATATCCACATGATAACCATGAAATACTCCATACCTGGACATTCCTGTATACAGGTTGTGGACAACATCCATTCGCGCATTGAAAAGGCGATGAAAGTTACGGATATTTGGTCGCCTTTAACGTTTATGAGAATTTTGTTAAAAGTGGATAGAAGAAAGCCCTTTTGTGTAATTAACATGAAAGCGGATCACTTCAAAAACTTTAAGAAAACTGCTTCAGTGTTTAAATACGACCAAATACCATACACAAAAGTATGTCAGTTACGGTTTGTACAAGGAGAAAAATTTAAATTGCAGTATAAAATAATTGATCATAGTACAGAATTTATTGCAGTCAATACTAATAATACTAAACCAACCAGGAGAGGCAAACAAACAAACAATAAAAATAATTTATCCAATGAAAATTTTGTTGCCCCAGCTGATAACACTTTAAAAACGAAATCAGTCACTGTAAAAAAAATCGAGCAAATCGAGTTTGCTTACAGATGGATGCCACTTGAAGACCAACAATATATGAGGTGTTTAATTTCTGAAACTTAGGAAAATAAAAGTTTCTTAGAAAATAATAGGTACTGTTTTATTTCCATAAAAGATATTAATTCAGTTGAAAGAAATTTTTAAAAAACATTTTTTGGAATTGATCATAGGGTTAAAGTTCCATAAGGTTTCAAGTATATTGCTTACAGTGCCACAAGGTTCCAAGTACAGTTGCAACGTCCCAAAAAAATCGATAAAATTGGCATTTTGTTGTTGATTAGGGCATATTTTTTAGCGACGTTTTATTTACAAATGTTTAAGCTAAAACATACACCACATTTAGTAATTTTTTATTTTGAACAAACAGTTTTATCCAACATCAAACTTTAAAATTCGTCTCCTGCTTTTTTTTGTAAATGTATGTCGCTTGGAACCTTATGGTTTTCGGCCCTCGATTTAAAGAATCCGAATTAATATATGAAATCAATTTGGTTTAGTGAAGACGCTAGATCATGTTCGTTTGTGCTTGTTGCTTTGGGAAATATTACTGAATTTCATTTAATGCGATCAGAAAACTACGCCGCTCTTTTCAATTTATTTTTTTGGCTTACAAAAATAAGAAAGATTAAAAACAGTATGTTTAAATTAAACTTGTGGAAAGAATCCAAGAACTTGGATTTCTTTCCTGACTTGTTAGGACTGTATTACTGGTACGAAAATTGTACGGCTGATAATAATAACTTGTGTTTGAAACTAGCTCAGTTTACTATTTTTGCGTAATACAGTTTTGTAGTTATGTGTTACTAGTTCAGTAAAATTCTACTCGTATATATTCACATGTTACAATAATAATAAATAAAATAATTAAATTATTGCAATCGGTAACACATAGACACGACTAGGACTAGATTCCTCTTCATTTACATATAATGTGTTCTCGTTGACGGTTGACACTGATTAGGAATGTGGTAGACAGGACATTGACAGCTGACACAGATTAGGAATGTCGTAGACGTACTATACTCCAGATCCTAACTTATGATTGACTAGCGTTCTTCATATGAAATCATAGAATAATAATAGAGTTGCTGCGCCATTAAAGAAAATTAAGTCATCCTTGAGCGATTAAAGAAAATTAAGTCAAAAGATTAAAATTACAAATTACATATTTTAAAAAGAACACAGAACAGAGTACATAGAATCCTCTACACTTTCATATAACTCGTTGACACTGATTAAGAATGTCATAGACGTACTATACTCCAGATCCTATCTTATGATTGGCTAGCGTTCTTCAAATGAAATTATAGAATAATAATAAAGAGTTGTTGCGCCATCAAAGAAAATTAAGTCATCCTTACGCGATTAAAAAAGCTCTTACGGCTGGAGTCAACTAAGAAATCATGGTTCTTGGGTTTAGACCTTGTCAAACTGAAATTTCTTTCCTGTTTGCAAAATTACAATTAGACCATTAATTCCCATTTTCCACGAGCCATGTGTGCCATGACCAAGCATAAATGAGGCGCCCCAAAACAAAACTTGCCTTATCCACTATTTTCAGAAAACCAGCTAAATATTGCATATTTTAGTTCACGTTGCTCTCTACACGGCACTAAAATAATTTTGTAGCAAAAGTTGCTTAAAACCGTTTAATATCCGCGTTAAATTATGACTCTTTCATGCAAAACTTGCAATATCCACATGACCTGACGGATCAAAACTTGTCTTATCCGCTCCGCCAATGAAATTGCTTTATTAGTGATCCACGCGACGAGATTTTGCATAATATGTGTGTGTTGTGAGTGGTTTAGAATACTTTGAAGAAGATTGTTGTTTACCATTTTATTTTCAAGAATAATCGGAAATTTGTGTTTAGTAATTAAATGTGAGAAAAAACTTTTGAACCCATAAAAACTTTTAATAAATGGAACAAAAAATTACACCTTCAGAACCGGGAAAAAGCCGGAAGAAAATGGGTGATAAATCCAAATGGAAGCGGAAAATAGCTAAACGTGAAAGGTATGTAAATTGAAAACAACTATTTTGAAGCCCGTGCTGCTTAAAATACCACACGTTGTGGTACTTATTAATAATATTTTTAAACAACCATCACCTTAGCCGCACACAATATTTTAATTTGTAATTTTTGACGTGTTTCTTTGTTTTAGGCTTGCTGCAAAGGAGCTGCCATCTTATCCTAGGTGTAATCATGATGGAAAAACATACAAATGCAGGAAACTATCGTTGAATGTTATCTATCAATTCCATCGCACGTTTTACTCTCATAAGACAAAAGTTGGTCAAGATGCCTTTATTTTAAAACATTGCCAAGTTTCAAAACCAAAACGGAATAGATCAAAAAAAGAAAATAGCTCCAGGAAATGTGTTAGTGTGAGGTATTTTGTAAAAAAGACTGACTGTGAAAAATTTCAGATCCAGGTATGTCAACAAACTTTTTTAAGCATTCTTAAAATTTCAAGAGATCGTATTCAAAGATTTTGTAGAAGATATTTAGAAACAGGCAAAATGCCCCAAGAAAATCGCGGTGGGGATCACGTGAGTCACAAGTATGCAGAAAAACGAATGGCTGTTCGAAATTTCATTGAAAATTTAAAAGGATTGGAAAGCCACTACTGCCGCTCGAGATCCGCTGCCAGGCAATACTTGTCTAGCGATTTAAACATTTCAAAAATATGGCGAATGTATAACGCATCATGTGACGCAGTGCTAAAAGTAAAAAAGACTTTCTTTGATAGAATTTTCAATAGAGAATACAACATAGGCTTTGGAACTCCAGTAACAGACGCATGTTCAAAATGCATTGAATTAACGGAAAAAATAAAATCAGAAGCTGACGTTGGCACAAAAAATGATTTGATGATAGAAAAACGGGTACACAAATTACGGGCCAATGCTTTTTTTCAAAAACTAGGTGATGTTAAAGACGATATGATTACATTTTCCTTCGACTGTCAAAAAAACTTAGTAAATCCCAAAGTCCCAGACCAAATCGCTTATTATAGCAGGCAGCTCTATACGTATAATTTTACCATTGTGCAGGGTTCTTCCAAAGAAAAACTTAATTCTGATAATGTATTTATTTACTCCTGGATGGAGAACGAGCATAACAAAGGATCGAACGAAATATGTTCAGCAGTATATCACACCCTTTCCCAAACTGATTTGTCATCTTTCTCTGTTATTAGACTTTGCGCAGATGGTTGTGGCGGGCAAAATCGCAACTCTACCATGATTGGTATGTTAACCTATTTTTTATCTAATATTGCCCCAGAAAACATTAAAGCAATTGAATTGATTTTTCCAGTCCCTGGACATTCCTTCCTACCATCGGACAGAGTATTCGGAAGAATCGAAAAAGTGCTGCCAAATTCTACATAAATTTGTTTAAAGATCACGGCACAGTAACATTATTGGGGAAAGATTGTCCAGTAGTAGACTGGAAAGCAGGAGTTAAAGAGTATTTTAAAGCTGTTGGATCTTGGCACTTTAAGTTTTCTGATATGAAGCGATTCATCCTCTCAAAAAATACAGTTGGAAATCCTGTAATCGCCGGAGAATTTTTTTACAATTCCAATACAGGTGTTTTTAAACCAGTTTTAAAAAAAGGCAAAAAAATTGAAAATTTTCCCCTGCAAATAATACCTCTTGGGGTTCCCGTAAAGGCTGCTAAGATTAACGATGTTAGAACTTTATTGGAAAAACATTTTGGGCTTGATTAGCAATCACGAAGTGATTTAACTTTCTTTAAAGATTTTTTATCTGTAACACCGATCATTGATGCTAACGAGCCAAATGAAGAAAATGACTTATGCGAACCTACAGATGGAGAAATCAACCAAAGTTATGGATTAAGAATTTAAAATTACTTTAGTTTTTGTGTTTAGTGTAGTAGTTTATTTTTTTTATATTTTGTTTAGTTTTATTGAAGTTTAATAAAAAATCAAAGATTCCTGCAAAACTGGAAAGTTATGGATTAAGAATTTAAAATTAGTTTAGTTTTTGTGTTTAGCGTAGTAGTTTATTTTTTATATTTTGTTTTACTGAAGTTTAATAAAAAAATAAAAGATTCCTGCAAAACTGGTCTTATCCTAAACATCTTGTAGCAAAACTCGCCAAATCTCCAGTGACAAAGCAAAACTTGTCTTATCCATTTTTTTCCCGCGTTTTACTTACAAACTAAATAAGTTTTGTTTATTTTAGCTAAAAATAATATTTTTATAAATTTTATTTAATAGTCTGCCATCATCGGTGTTTTCCTGTTTTTAAAAGTTAACTGTAGAAACGTTTTTCTTAGTTTGTGACAAAACTTCAAAAATGGATAAGGCGAGTTTTGCTTTCGGGCGCCTCAAATAAACATTTCCATTAATAAGTTCTAAACAGTTCAAAAAATGAAATTAAAGTAAAAGACCAAAAAGTTACAGACCAGAATAAGGAGTATTCATTTATAGTAAAAATGGTTAGTGGCACTGTAGTAAAAATTCCTGTGAGGTAAAAGGAGTCGCAACCTGGGAAAAAGTAATGCCCTATAAAGTGTTCTGAAATATTTCATAGCCACTCTGTAGGCATTATTCACAGCATACAGTACTTAATTTTATGTCAAAAGTTTTAAAAAATTCAGGTACTTATTTCAATAAAATGATGTGCGGACACAAGTCCATACGTAATCTCAATCTGGTCGCACAAATTTTATAGAGAAAAAGATAACTTAAAAAATGTTTTAGTGTTAAAGTTAGAGACAAACCATAAACTAAACAGCTTTTATTAATTCAAACATCAATGATCATCCATATTAAAAAAAAACTCTATGCTACTGCTTCAGTTTGGTTCATTTTTTGTTCAGTCTTCACTCGGTCACTTGCATGCCGCAAAAACCCTTTTATGGCTTTTTCTATATCGGAATTGTCGTGTTTAATCCCGCGTTTTTCATTATTCCATCTATAAAGAAACAAATTATCTGAAAATATATTAAATGCAACTCCTAAAAATAGTTTTAATTAAAAATCTTACTTTTATCATGAGCAGGGATGGATTATCTACTAGGCTGACTAGGCTAACAACAATATAAAATACTAGAAAATGTAATAAAACAGATTTGTATAAAGTACCCAATTGTACAAAGTTTCGAATATGCTTAAGTTTTGTTTTTAAACTTGTTTTATTCTAAGAGCGGTATACATGAGCCATATAATCAAACACAGTTATAGGGGATGTGCTACTTTCACGGCACCTTAATCGAAGCTTTTTTTTATGGCATTGACGTCAAGGGTTCTTGGCGTTCATGGCTTTGTCATTCATAGTAGTTATTAATTTTTTCAACAAAGCTGGGAATTGATCTTTTAGTATGGTCCCACATCGACACCCAAAGAGTGTGTCTTTCCACTCGTGTAAAATTTGTCTCCAGTTACCCTTCATTGGCCTAAAAACGGCTACATCTAGTGGTTGGACTAAATATTGGGGCATTGGGAGGTAATGCTATAAACGTAATGTTGATCGCCTCACATTTCCGAATGATCTCGATATTAAGGTGTGAACTCCAATTGTCGCCGATTAGTATCTTTTTTCTTCCTATTTTTTTTAAAATGGGTAACATGAGATTTAGACCTAGAGCCAAGGGGCATATTTCTTACCTCATCGGGCACAAAAGGTTTGACATTTTTGGGTGAAAGTACTTCATATATGTATTAAAAAACCGCCCGTCTGCCGGGGCTCAGTGGTCAACTTCACCACGTGACAGCTTGTCAAAAGTGCGAAAAAAAGGGTGGAATTTACCTCATAAGGTACATGCTTGAAATTCTGGTTATAGGTGGGGAAAAGTGTCCTAACTACAAATTAGTGCGGCAGACGCCGATATTTGGACGCATACCTATGGCAGACGCCCGTCGCGGCGCCTAAAGGTCCGACGCTATTTACCTCATCGGGTACATGGTTGAAATTGGGCTCAAATTAAAGGTTTTTTTGTGTAGATCACAGATATATTTTTAAAAATCCGGCAGACGATCAACATGAAAGAGCAGACGCCGTTGAAGCTCTAACGTTACCGTGCTATTATCTTCAAGTATTGGATATTGTTATCTCGCAACGCTTGTGCTATTTTTCAAGGCGGTTAATCAATAATATACTTCGTATTTTCAGAAGAAAAAAATTATAATAGTCATGATATTTGTAGGTATAAATGAAAATCTGCGAATCAAACATAAAGGCTTTTTATTTCATTACTAATACTACTGAAAAACTATAATATCATATTCTTTGGTAGAAGAGATCATAATAATCATAACTAGGAGTCAAATAAACAGATAATATCAAAACCAATATAAAAAACCCTTAATATCTAATACTTAATAATAATAAACATAAAATTGTAAAACATTACTAAAATACAATAAATAATAACATTAATATCATGCTAATTTTCTAATACAGGGAAAATAAGTTGACTTTTAGAAGTCTGTTATCAATCTATTTATCGATTTGCCACTTTGTATGTTCTTTGTGTGTAATACCTGCATATATTCTAGACAAAATTAAAAAAAAAAAGTATCGATATGATCATCCAACAGTGGTATCACGTATGCTGAGGAGTATAACAACTAAATGCTTGAGAAGCGGAACAAAATAAAAATACGTAGGTATGGTACCTACTATATAGAAAAAAAAATAAAAATTCAGAAAAAAAACAACTCTTCTTGAAAAACAAAAGAAATAATTATGATTCTATACATCATCTTCATCTTCTGATAAGACATAACCCAAACATAAGTCCTCATCTTCCAATTCTTCAATTGGATTATTAGATAGTATTTGGTCTAGAGATAAGGGCATTTGTGGTCCCTCAAACCACGTTATTGCGTATTTCCCATCCTCCAAAATCCAACCATTATTCGTTGGATTATAAAAGGATGGGGTTTTAAGTGTAGCAGAGTTCCAAATCGCACAAACTTAATTAAGTCTTTTAATTTTTAACTCTAGTACACTTTTGCATGGCGGTAACATGCTTCCATCCATTTTTTTTAAATTGTCCAAAGGACCTTTATTTTTGGTAGGTTTAATGTGCGACATAAATATATCGAATCGCGCTTCATTTACATCGCACAATTTAGCTTTTTTATATATAGCGCAAATAAATTTTTCCACGCAGTCTACCTGTTCTCTTGAAATATTCTCTTGCTGTCCAAACGTGCCAAATATTTTTTGAATATTGTTGAGTATTGATAAATTTATCGAACACAAGATGTATTGTATTTCCTGGATGGTGACAGACTTTTTTCAGAATATGTACAGCTACTTTCCCAAACGTTTGTGGCGTTTCACCAATTAGGTGTAATAGGAAAAAACCATCAATTATAGTACAGTGTATTTGATCTGGTGGCTGTGAAGTAACTTCTTTTTCTAATAGCTTAAAAAGGCTTGATTTGTCTGTCTTATTGAGGCTCCCGTCTATATGACCCAAAGATAAGGGAACAGGTGTTAAAGGAAATGATAGAACACTCATAAGATCAATTTTGTTCTCCAAAGATAGAGCCAAAATTCGTCCCGTCAAGTCACGGTCAAATCGAACCACCTCCATTTTCCCATTGCTCTTTACTTTGATTTTATTTTCCGAAGCAAAAGTTGAAACCTCTTGTTTTTTGATACTTTTTTCGAATCTACTTTCATCTGTGGCACAATCTGTTATGAAGTTATTTCGTCTAGTATCTCCAATACTTACTATATTGAGCAAAAACTCTTTAGTTTTATCAGATGCTGACTTTCCCGTAGATATATTGAATAAACATTCCTTATTTATTTCGCAATTGAATGGATTAATGTTGTTTTCAATTTTAGCAAGTAGTATTTTTAGCGTTGCATTATCTTTTTTCACGACATGTGGCCTAGAAGCGTTAGTGACATCCTCCCGCTTATTTATGTCTAGGGCTTTTAGCATATGAGAAGTCAATGTAGTCCGAATAGAATGACTCAAAGCCCATCTTTTCCTTGCTGATATTGAATTAGTTATATTGGAGATACCTTTCAGTTTATTCGCTGCATCAGCGTTGATCGTTTGTTCAAGGGTCAAATCGACAGAAGTTCGTGAAAAATTTTTTTTTGTTCGTTTTATCGAAATCCCCCCGTTTTCCAGTAGCGGACTTAATCCAGGGTGGGTCGTATCTATATTGACAAGATTTGAATAATATTTGATTATCCATCTTGAATAATTTTGATGATTCATCGCAAACATCAGGCTGGAAATTCGCAATAAACAAAATTTAAATAATTGTATGTCATTTGTACGTAAAGAAATGTATGTAAGTTATCCAAAACTGTGCTGTTGCGCCGTGTTCTCCGAACTGAGTTTGTTGACAATACGCTTCATAATCCTCAAGAAGAGATTTCAAACAAGGTGGAAGGTTCAAATTTTGGTTATAATCTTCATTTTGCTCCTCAATTTTATGTATTTCGTTTTTAATAGTTTCGAGGTCATAGGACTTGGTTTGTAGATATTGTCGAAAATGTAAAAGTTGTAACGCAGTTGAAAAAATCGTGTGGATTCTTTTACACCGATTATAATGTGTTCCTGTTAAAAAGCCTTTTAGTGAACCTTCTGCTAAAACCAAACTCTCTGTAAGAATAGACGGGCCTCCAGATTCCTCGATATATTTCCCAAGTGCTTTGAAGAACGACATTTCTATATGAAATGCACCATGATGAACGAAAATATTGTCGAATTTTGGAGATTCGACAGATTGAATTTGGTAAGCCATTTTGGCAATCGCTAAGTCATATGTTACTGATATATATTTTTGTTGACATTCATCCGCGACTCTCTGCGCTCTGTTGAGTGTCTCTATTACGGTTGACATACTGGTTGGTGATGCATTTATTGGTGCCAGATAAAAATTTTTTTGTTGGGGTAAAGTGTCGTGTATTCTGGTACTGTTCCACCCAGTCCACATAGGAGTGTCGTTGTCAAAAAATTCGAAGAAAAACATCCAGAGATTATCTAAATTTTTTACAAAGGAGTAATTTGGAGGGGTATCGTTTAGTGCTTCCAAAGGCACTGGAATGGTCCTAATTAGTTTCGGTTTTTTATAATATGGTTGTAGTTCAGATTCCTCACCTGTAAAAGTTCTTCTACGTTTTATACTTTTACTCTTATTCAATTCAATGGCACATTTTGATATAAAATACAAACCGTATCGTGTAAAGTGTCTTTCCCACTTGATGTTTCGACAAATCGGTCGAAATTATCAAAAGCAAGGGATGTATTTAAATCAGGAGAAAGTATAACGTCACTTGGTATAAAGGATTTTGGCTGTGTAGCAGCAAAAGTTAACTCTGTTTCGAGACCTTCAATTACCGTATAAGAAGCGCTGTGTCCTAGTTTGTTCAAAATATCTATAACTTTACGACTTCCTGTAAGATTTTTCATAACTAAGCCCAGTTCCATATGTTTTGAGGGTTTTAGGCGACCGTTAGTAGCACAAAAAACTATATCTTGGGAAATTGAATCTACTTTCATTTTAACATTAAGATCTTTTTTTTTAATCCTTGGTCCACACAATAAACTCTCTAGAAATTCTTTCAGCAAATCAGGCACTGTGCATTCCCCGTCATAGACATGCTTTAATAGTAGTTCATTGGGCAAATTTTTTTTCTGAATTTTCATAATTTCCCTTCGCAAATAAAATGCAGTATTTTGAATATTCATTTTAACACTGTTTGTTTTAGTTGTACACATTTGAATGGCGTTTGCTACGTTTACTTGTGGGGCATGAATGATGGTTCTATTATTAAATTTAGAGAAACATATTTGGCTTCCGTATATAACTAAAAGTTTTTTTCTCAAATGTGCTAAGTTAAAATCAGGTACTTCTGGTACTTCCCCAATGTCACTTTCAGATTGAAATTCGGAATATTGTTGTAAATATAAGTTATGAATATGCGACAAATAATAAGAATTATGTTTTTCTAAAATGTCTACATCAATAAATTTTGAAACTTCGACCATTGTGCGTCTATGCAAATCCCTACTTAAATGCCAATTTTGTTTAGGTATTGGGCGCTTAATTATTGCATTGTATCGTTTTTGATAAGTTAATCGACAAATAGAGTGGTAACATACTTCTTTAGCAATAAAATCAGTATCTAATATTTTCGACAACAGTTTATAGTCTTTTAAACTAGAAGCGTAGTTTTTAATTTTACGTTCAAAATTTTTGGTGGAACAAGATATTAAACCTAATCTAGTTTTACCTTTGTACCGGTACCTCTTGTCACAAAAAATGCAGGTATTTTTGAGGATTCCGGTATTTTCATTCCTCAGAAGTGCTTTCTGCTTGGATCGGGTTGGTTTTGGTTCTATTGTAATGCCTGCTGTGTCTTCCGTAATGGTTTCTTGAGGTTCAAAGAATACCGCAATGTCTTTTTCGGTTATTTCATCCGTTTTAGATTTTTTTATGGCTGTAAATTTTCTATAGCATGATGAATGATAGTATTTCCAATCATCCAGAGCATTAGGCAAACAAACACCTTGGTATTTCATATTATATTTTCTTCTAGGAACTAACACCTTCCGGCATTTTTGTAATGTCTCTTTGGAAAATTGCTTGAGTGCTTCTTTCGAACTTTTACCATCATCTATGTGGATGGAACATGTAGGCATGACAGCACTAGTTTCTAACTGTGACGTGTTTGACGAGGTACTTGGAGTACAATCATTGGAGTCCATATTCTAAGAAATAAAGAATATATCAGAAACTCGCTCACCTACCTTTCTTTCCGCACACTCAATAAAATACATATGCATATTATTATATTCTAACAAATAAATTTCGGAAAGGAAAAAAGTCATAAATGTAATAAAATTAGCTAAATTAAGTCGATACCCAAATAACATTATTCATTACTTACTAAAATAAATTATATTTTAATTATGAATATTTAAACAAAAAAATAACTATCTGACAACAGCGCCTTTTTATGAAAGCATTCCTTCTACTCCGTGAAGAACGAACGAGAGTAGTAAATAAAATACAGCTGTTTTTACGAGGTTAGGTGTAGGTGCTTTTCTCATTCTGTACATAGTAAAATGTTATATACAGGCAATATAAGTGCAACAACTAATGTATACCAAAAATAATGAAATTATAATATACTAAGCTAAAAGACGTCCTTTCCAATAACCATTTACATCTCGAATATTATTTCTAATCTTAGCATAATTATTTATGTACATATAAAAGATACTTACTGAATATGGGAAAAGGAACAAACGGTAGTATAATAAATATGTCACACTTCACAGATTGAACACTGCCTTTTTTATTACTTCCAATAAAAATGAGCTAATACTCTTCGCATAGAGCTGTAACGCATGCAGATTTGTTTACATTTCAACGTAAGCGAGTTCGCCGATTGAAAACCGGGGTTGCCGATTTTCGTGATGTTCGAACAAAATAAAAATTGCTTTGGGCTGCTAAATTTCTTATTGAACACATGTGTAAAAGAAATAGACAAAATTATTGTCATCTATAAAACACAAGCACTGTAGATACGTTATTTATGTATACCTTTTTTAGGAATTAATATAACGAGAATAATTCTTCATTATTATTAAAATAAACGGACTTATTAATTGAATAACACATCGATATTTGATTTTTTTTTCTTTTGAAAATACGAAGTATATCATTGATTAACCGCCTTGAAAAATAGCACAAGCGTTGCGAGATAACAATATCCAATATTTGAAGATAATAGCACGGTAACGTTAGAGCTTCAACGGCGTCTGCTCTTTCATGTTGACCGTCTGCCGGATTTTTAAAAATATATCTGTGATCTACACAAAAAAACCTTTAATTTGAGCCCAATTTCAACCATGAGGTAAATAGCGTCGGATTTTTAGGCGCCGCGACGGGCGTCTGCCGTAGGTATGCGTCCAAATATCGGCGTCTGCCGCACTAATTTGTAGTTAGGACACTTTTCCCCACCTATAACCAGAATTTCAAGCATGTACCTTATGAGGTAAATTCCACCCTTTTTTTCGCACTTTTGACAAGCTGTCACGTGGTGAAGTTGACCACTGAGCCCCGGCAGACGGGCGGTTTTTTAATACATATATGAAGTACTTTCACCCAAAAATGTCAAACCTTTTGTACCCGATGAGGTAAGAAATATGCCCCTTGGCTCTAGGTCTAATTGGCAAACCAGTCCTCGAAACATTGATAGTCGAACCAGCCCGATTTTGTTCGATTATACCTCGCATTCTCTGGCCCATTTTTCGTCAAGATTGCCACACTTTTTCCGATTTATAAACTACATATACTGGAGCTATCTTTCCTGGTGCATTTCCATCCATGCTTTTGTAGCATTTCGGATCCGTTTCGGATATTTTGTGCCTCGTTTTATTAGCACTTTCCTGGCACCAGGATCATCCCCCAGATTTGTTTCATCATAGGTCAAAAAGTTAGATGGAGCAACACCCTCCAACTCTTGTTCCAGATTATCAAAGAAGTTGTTGATAATTTCGTGATCCACTGCAGCCTCGCAATACTTATGTTTCGAGCTATTCGATTAGCTAGAAGATTTTTATGTCTATCAAGAAATTATGTCATCCATTCTTTTCAAGGGAAATTTTCTTTAAAACAGTTAACCTTTTTTCCTGTCTTGTCTAGGTACGCCTTTACAGTGAAACGGAGATCGTGTGATGTAACTGGAAATCCAAAGGTAGATACGGCGATTATGTGAGCAATAATTGACTGCTCATCTTCGTTGTTTAGGACTGTTTGGCCACCAGGGCGAAGCTTATGTCTTCCATGCAGCTTTGAAAGCAAGGTATGGCGGTGGATATGATATCTGGAAAAATGAAAAATTAAATACCTGAGCTTTAATGCGTATTCGCATCTTCATTACCTTTCCTCAGCATCCCGTAGAGACATTTTATTAGCCCTTATCTTACTCAGGGCTTTTTGAAGCGTCTCCTCAGTGTAATTTATAGGGGCGTGTTCCAGGTGTTCTAATATATTTTATTGTGCTGATTCGGAAAATATCGTGTCACAAAGTCATCCCACTTTTTGCTGCAATTTTACTTTATGTGACGTCACTGGTTTGACAATTACAATTTTAATATTCTAAATACATAGTTAAATACCTGATGTATTTCTTCGTATTATGTGAAGTTCAAATTCTGCCTGCTTATGGTTTAAGATATACACGACAAAGTATCACATAAAACTAGAATTTAGGAAAGATGCTTCATTCTTATATAATGCGCTGGAGGCAAACGTAACTTTCGGATGATGACCAGGGCACGAATGAATATCACCTGATAACCTTTCAAATGCGTGACAACAGAGAGATAGCGCTCATGCTGCAAATATAATAATTATATTCAAATTCTCGCAGCAGATACACTATATCACAAAGTCACCTGGCCGGCTTAAAGTCACCTCGTTCTACGGTAGCTAAAATAAGAACGTAGCACGTACATAAAACGTAAACAGGATATTATAAACGTACATACATAAAACGTCCTCGGCTGTACGTACCAGAAACGCACAAATTACGTCCTGGACCTTAAGACATAAAGTGGACATAATGTGTACGTACAGTGCTATTTGGGTTTAAGCGGGAGATTTGAGAGTGTCCATTGTAAGCCCGTGTAAATGTCATGTACTTACAGGCTATTTTTGAAGCACACTTGAAACTAACGCCACAGCACGTTGTTTTAGGAAAAAACATGCAATTAAAAATTCAACTGAAACTCACAGTTGCAAAATGCCTGAACTAGAGATTAGAGCCGTTGTTTTACCAAAAGAACAAGTAGAATCAGGTGTGCCAACTGACTTTCTTAAAATACGCACAGAGATGTGAATTACCCATGGCCCAGTTACCCCAAGGCCCAGTTACCCCACTGCACCTTAACAAGCTTTATGCCATAGTGAATAAAAAATATATATAACACAGAGGTATAACCATAAATTTTAAGATTAAAAAGGTTAGGTTAGGTTAGGTTTTTATAAAATTAGTAACAAAGGATTATTTTAAATGCATACATTTTTATTATTACGTTGTGTGACATATGGGTCACATACGAGGTAATGCAGTTAATGTCCAGTAATTTTACGTGCTATTGCACTAGAACTATTAAATACCTATTATTATTAATAAAACTCATAATAGTTCATAGTACTGTTAAAAGTTAAAACCAACAAAAAATACTAAATCTTAAACGAAAATAAATTTAATTTAAAAAATATTAAGAGCAATAATGTACAGAAGTACATTCAACTTAAATAAATCATTACTAAGGAATTTTTAAAACAAACAAAATTATATTAAAAACGTAAAAATTTGCTACAGATAAAACTGAAAATTAAATTCTTTTTATCTTAAACAAACAGAAAATACTAACACTTTATTTAAAAAAAATGCTCAGCATGATAAAAGTATGGAAATTAATTCAACTAAGGTACATTATTAAACACAGACTTTAAATTACGTAAAGAATTGAATGCGACAGTGTACATGTTACCGAACGGCACTAACGCCGTTATTGTATAGAGAAAAATGAAAATTTATTTTTTATTTAAATTGTAACAAATCATAAAATGACCAACATTCCTTGGGAATGACTTGTTTTATTTCTTGGAGATGATCAAATTTTTTTTGGTTATTTTTTGTAAACTGGTATGTAACTTTGGAAACTTCGATTCAGCCAAATTTATAGATTAAGGTCTTCTTGGTAACGATTGAAATTCGTCGTCAAAGTTTAATTTGAATTTAATTTCACCGTCTGGAGAATATTCTAAAACTCGTAGGTTTGTCAACAGGATCGCTAGCCATTTTTTCTGGACGAATTGATTCTTACTTCATCAAAGTTTTTAAACCATAATTATAATCAGGTGTCTTAACTTTGTAGGGGTTATTTCTCTTTGCTTCTTTTTTAATTTTAGGGTAGTCACTGGGTAGGTAAACTGACTTGTTCCGCAGAGCTATTTCAGTAGTAGCATGTACACTGTCGCATTCCCTCTGCGTGTAAGCTTTAACAAGATATTTCTGGATACGGTATTTTTAAATTTAATATATAAAGAAGACAGTTTGATAAAATACTGCTCTTTTTTTGCGCAGTACATCCGTCCGAAATTATGATGATATCACATGTATCTTTCTTTTTAGGTAATTTATGGTCTTCCAGAAAATCAGCAATACAAGACACATCTGTCCTTTCGAGGTCTAAACAAACTGATATTCATGTCTTTTAGTACTTCCACCAATTCGCATTGTCTTTCATATTCTCTGGAACTGTGCAACTGACTGAAAACTTTCCTCCAAGTTTATTAGTGTCCTTCCTACAGTAATGTGCAGGCAGTTTGTTTAAACATTGCAAAAACTCTTTCATAAACGCCGAGTCTTCTTGAAATTTGTTATTTCTTTTCGGCCTTGAGCTCATAATATTTTCACTGCTTTCTACGACACCATGTTTATTTTGTAAAACCCAATTTTGTACTGAGCACTCTTCTAGGCCAGTTGTCTTTAAGTACATTTTTTGCAGACAGAAATTCTCGTGTTTTGTACTGTTAAATTATATTCAATTTCTTTTTGAACTTTCTTTTTTACGTTTTGGAACACTGTATTACATACTAGTACTTTTCGCTGGTCCCATAATACATACATTACATTCACAACGCGGTTTCAAATTTTTTTTTGGTCTTGGCTTATCGTTAAATGTAGTTTTTTGTGCGGCCGGTTTTCGAAATCCCAAGTAAGCAGTCCCTTCAATTCTTTTCTTTTTATTTATTTTCCTTCGATTTATACCTTTTACGCGTTTTTATTGATTTCTTCTGGGTTTATAACATCTAACGACTGATCTTCATTTTCCGGGGTACAATTTGATACAATACTGTCATTTGCAAGATTTTCTTTTGTTCTCGACCCCATCTGAAGTAAAAAAAGAATGCAGTGACTCGTAAAATATTGCACTGTCTCAAAATAATAAAATGCGTTTTCTCGTATAATAAAAATCAATGATTGAAAGTCGTTTTATGAAGCATTCTCAAATGTTTTACTAAATTGATCGTAAATATTTGAAATTATAATGTTTAATAAAAACATCAATGTAAGTTTTTCACAAAAAAGATGATAAAAGCTGATAAAAACACACTTTAAAACTCATCTTGATCTTACCTTGGTCTTGTCATATAACAAACACACAGAAAATGACACGAGGTTATGAATCTAGAACTATCCCCAAATATTTACGAGAAACTGTATTACCGACAAAACTGAATTACAGAAATTTTTATGTGACTTTATAGCATCTTTAAGACATGGAGGCACCAGTTTTACACATTTTTCAACTTAAAAACGAAAATCGGCTCTTTGACCCTCGATATGCGTAACATACTTTGAAATATTTTTTTTTTGTTTTAAGTGCTATATGATAAATAAAGTGATATGAATCTATAAATCGCTAAATAATTATAATATATAAATAAAACACTGTTATAAACAAAGTGCTATAAATACTAAATAATTATAATATATTAATAAACAACTGTTAGGTAGATGGTATAAGATCATTAAATCAATTAAAATACTTTAAAAATAATAGATACAATTTACTCTGATAATAAGAAACTCTTATATCTATTTTTAAAGGCAGAAAAGAAGTTGACAATGCAAAATCGAAGTTCTTAATTCCATGGCAGGTAGCATATTATATGAAAACGATCTCTTAAATATTTCTTTTTTATAATAAAGAATTGTAATTTTACTATATAGGCGTAGGTTTATATTATGGACATCGGTACGAAAAGTAATTTTATCCAGCAGATATGACGGCTTTTTATTTTTAAACTTAATAATTTTATAATAAAAACAGATAAAGTTAATTTTACGTTGGTTAATCATATTTAGCCAATAAGCGTCTCTTAATTGATGAAATATAGGGATAGGTCTTCTAATCCCGTAAATTAATCTTAGGCAGGTATTCTGCAATTTTTGGATGCGTCTCTCCTCAAAGGCATCCAGACAGGGGCCATGTACAACGTCGGCAAAATTGAAATGTGACAGCACTAAAGATTCGCATAAGTGTTTTTTAGTTTTGACGCTTAAACATTGCTGATGAGGGAATATAAGTTTTAAAGACGAGTAAGCCCTTTTGAGAAATGCATTTACATTCTCTCTAAATTTTAGTTTGTAGTCTATAATTAGCCCTAGCGATCTACAACTGTCAACAAATTTAATAGTTTGACGATCAAAAATTACATTTAAACTATCCAAAGCAGAGACACGATATGTATTGTTGCCAAACAAAATGCCGATGGATTTATTGGGGTTCAATCGAAGTACGTGACTGAGATGTTTTTAATATTGTAGCTAGGTCCTTATTAATTTTTTCAGTTGTAGACTGGATTTCAGAAATATAAAAATTGTTGCAGTGCATAATCTTTCAAATTTGTCTGAGGAAAACCAGCAAAAACTTGGCTTTCTAATCATTAAGATTTTGTATTAACATATCTAAAAAGGCATTATAATTTTTTATTGGTTATTCTTTAACATTTAAGTCATCATTGCGGAATTTACGGCTTCCAGTTTTTCTATCTTTTTTAATTTCAACTTCTTAAAAACAAGTATTATTATTATTATATAAGTATATATACACTGATCGTGCTAAAAATACGGTAATTTTTAATATTTTAAGGGTCTGTTATATTACAAGGGATTTATACATTTTACGGAAACTTCTCAAATTAGGTTCTGATTTTTGAGCTACACATTACGTTTCTGTAAATACTACTAATAAATAAAGGGGCCCCTAAAGACTTATAATCAATGTATTCTTAAGCAAAACGTGAATAATTATTAGTTCCACATTGTAATCACATACTTCCAATATTGACTTATTTTGAAGAAAAAAACCCTTTATTACAGGTTTCAATTTTCACTTCTCTTGCTACCCAACTGAAACTGCTGTTAGTTATAATCTTTGAGTTTTAAAAAGGAGCTCAATCATATCAATTTACCATCGTGGAATATGAATATGATATCTTGTCTGCCTGAAAAACTTTTCGCAAGGCTCTCATTAGCGAGGCCTGGAAAAAAAGTTTTTTCACTATGTCATACTTTTTAAATTAAAATATGGGTACACTGTTTTTTATCCACATTTGCCAAATACCTGGAGAAGCGTGATATACCATAAGGTAAATTCGTTTTAGAGTGATTGGCAGGTAGTATTAGCATCAATATTTTTCAGAGCTTCATTAACCACTTGAGTTGATTTTTTCAGAAAAATAACGACAATAATTGTATTATAGGCATAGGCATAGGCACAATTAATTGACAACTACATATATCACATTTGATTTAGAATAGTGGTTTGTACTTTTAAAACAGCTATATAAAGAGTATTAGTTTGTGCGTTTTTTTCAGCTTTTTAAGTATTATATCAAGAGTAAATCTATAGGCAAAATCCTTTTGATTCACAATAGCCACATACATCTGCAATATGTGTAGTTTGATCAAGATTTATTTTGATCACTCGTAAGGTATTTATTGTTGAAACTATGTGTGCTTTTAATCTGACAACTTCGAGAATATGTAGACTACGGCAATATGTGGACAAATAAACGCTGATTGCTTTTTCCTCAAACATCGAGTATGAAAAATAAGACCTGACCCAGAGATGTAGAAGTGTATAGTAGAAATCATTCATTTAGAAATGTAAAGTGTAAATTAAATCTAAAATAGTATTTGTTGAGTTTTATGAGAAAGCAGCTGAAATCGAGAGTGATACCTGGCAAAAATTTACACATAGTAAATGAAATAATATATAAAAGAGGTAGAGATAAATGACTTTTTAAAATGTTTTACTGCAGGTCAAGTCCCTTGGATTGAGTAGGGGGAGAAAATTTCTAGTAAATGGGTCACTTAGACAAGAATCAAGTCGTCTTTATTGAGACATTTAATGCTTTAAAAAGGACACTATTTAAAATTGACTGAGTTGACAGATACATGATTTTATTAAGCAGTCTTAGCTTAGACATTAGACTAAAATCAAATCCTCTTTAACTGAGAGTGGGTTGTCAAATACATGATTTGTAGTTGGCAATCTTAGTTGAGATATTGGCAGAGAATCAAATCGTCTTTAACAGAGTGAGACATTTATCTTGTATTCTCTTGTTCGGTTTACTAAAAAACTTTTCTCTTGCGCAAAATATCAGTTTTTTATAAGAACACATTGCAAGAAGTTGGTATTATGATTTACACGGTCGTTCAATACCCCTTAAGGTGGGCTTGTCATCAGATTACGTAAAAATGAACGAACACGAATTCGTGAAGGTATGAAAATTCATCTTTGTCGTTTCAAAATAACTATTTTTCAAGTTTTAGGCTGCTTTTTCGTACTACCAACATTAATAGTACTATTAACTACTATCTAACATTATATTTTTATAAACCTCCCTTAACCTTAACAAGAATTGGAAGGACACTCTTTCACAGACTGTGAGTGATGAATGGTTGTTTGGGAAAGATTTGGAGGAAAAAATAAAAAATGCCAAAAACATTCAGGAATCTTCTAACCAACTTAAAGCTACTAAACTTCCTCCTAAGAAAGTCTTCAATTCTGGGAGTTCTTTAAACTCAAAGAGTCCACTCAAGAGGTTCCGGGGAACAACGCAGAGTGGACGTTACCAGCATCAAGTTCCCACCACCAAGTACCATCAGCAGAATCGCAAGAGACCGCGTCGTCAAGAGAAATACAACACCGATCGGAGATATCGTCGGAAGTAGAGGTAGGAAAGTCAGCAGGAAGATTAAAATATTTTTCTAATTGGAAAAAAATTACAAACAACAAACAAATCTTATCTTGGTTAAACGGGGTTAAATTGCCTTTTATTAAAAAGCCTGTACAGGTTTTGACTCCTACAGAACCAAAATGGTCTTTAAAAGAGAAAGAATCAATTTATCGCGCTGTAGAAAAAATGTTAAAATCCGGAGCTATTTCTAAAGTTCAGGCCTGCAAGGTCCAGTTTTTATCAAAATATTTTTTGATTCCAAAAAAAGATGGTTCTTCTCGCTTTATTTTAAATCTTAAGATTTTAAATCAATACATAGGAACAAAGCACTTTAAACTAGAGAACCATGTGGTGGCCGCCAAATTAATAGGTCGAAATTATTTTATGGCCAAAATTGATTTACAGGAGGCATATTTTTTGGTTCCTGTTCACGAAAACGACAGGAAATTTTTAAGATTTTCATTTAACAACCAAATTTACGAATATAATTGTCTTTGTTTTGGTATTAATTGTGCCCCGATGATTTTTACCAAACTTTTAAAACCTGTTATTCAAGTTCTTAGAAAGAAAGGTTTTCATTCGGTGATCTATCTAGATGACTTTTTATTGCTAGGAAAAAGCTATAAAGACTGCGCACTAAATGTATCTCAAACAATATCCCTTTTAAAAAATTTGGGTTTCATTGTTAATTATGAAAAAAGCTTGCTTGTTCCGAACCATTTATGTGTTTACTTAGGGTTTGAGTTCAACTCTGTAGACCTCTCTATCTCAGTCCCTGAAGATAAACGTAAGGACTTAATATTAATATTGCAAAATTTTAAAAAATTAAAATACTGTAGAATTAGAGATTTTTCCAAAATAATTGGAAAATTGATATCTATTTGTCCCGCTATAAAATATGGCTATCTGTACACTAAACTGTTTGAGCGAGAGAAATATTTAGCTCTTAAAGTATCGCGTGGTAATTATAACGCAAGAATGCAGATTCCAAATAGCTTAAACGATGACGTGAATTGGTGGATAAAAAATTTAAAATTTAATAGACAATTTTTAAGGAAAGGTAATTTTTCCAGAGAAATTTTTTCGGACGCGTCCAATACAGGATGGGGGATCGCTGCAACAAAAGCAGTTCCTATGGGTTCTGGACAGAGGAGGAAAAAACTCACCATATAAATTACCTTGAGCTCTTTGCGGTGTTTTTTGGCCTAAAATGTTACGCCAAAGATTTGGAGAATTGTTCTATACTCTGCAGGGTTGATAATACCACTGCGATAGCATATATTAACCGAATGGGGAGTGTACAATTCCCCAAGCTAAATTTTCTCGCTCGAACTATTTGGAAGTGGTGTGAGAATAAAAACCTATATATTTTCGCATCTTACATCAGGTTATCAGACAATGTTATAGCAGATAGGGCCTCCCGAAACACACACTTAGATACAGAATGGGCTCTTGCAGATTCAAATTTCCATGCTTTAATAGAAAAGTTCGGTAATCCGGACATTGATTTATTTGCAAGTCGTGTAAATAAAAAATGTAATGTATATGTATCATGGCTTAATGACCCATTTGCTAGTGCCATAGACGCCTTTACTTTAGATTGGTCCCGGTTTTTCTTTTATGCTTTTCCTCCTTTTTCAGTAATTCTGCGCGTTTTAGAGAAGATTATTACTAATCAAGCTAGGGGTATTTTAGTGGTTCCCATGTGGCCTAGCCAACCATGGTACCCAATTTTTGTATCACTTTTGGTTGAAAAGCCTTTAATATTTAAACCTAAGTCCAATCTTCTTTCTTTTGGTAGATTGAAGCATCCACTGTCAGCCCACCTTTCCTTGATGGGAGGTCTATTATCAGGAAAGCGCTGCAGCTAGGCCAAGTTCCTGATTCAGCTTTGGAAATTTGTATGGCTTCTATTTGTGACAATACGTTAAAACAATACGGCTCAGGTTTAAAGCTATGGTGGGGGTTTTGTGCTTCAAAAAATATCGACCCGTATTCCGTTTCACCAAGAGAAGTTTTAGAATTTCTAACAACACAGTTTCACAAGGGAGCATCATACAGCTCTCTTAATACCTACAGATCCTCATTAGCTCAAATAGCTCCTGACCTTTCCCAGGATTTTAGGATTCAAAAATTTTTTAAAGGAGTTTACATGTTAAGACCAGGTATGCCAAAATATTAAAATACCTGGGATCCGTCAGTAGTTTTAACTTATGTTAGGACGTTAAAAAATAATGAAATTAATTTAAATGTTCTTTCCGAAAAATTGGCTACCTTATTAGCATTAGCTACAGGGCAACGCCTGCAGACACTAGCTTTAATAGAGATTAACAATATATAGAGAGATATATATAGAGATTAACAATATACACCGGACTGATACAAAAATTGAAATTCCTATTTCCAAAAGAATTAAAACATCGGCAAGAAACAAATTTCAGCCTCTGTTAAGTTTACCATTTTTAAATTCTGATCCTGAAATTTGTGTAGCCTCGACCCTGCTATCGTACTTAGAAAAAACAAAACCTCTTAGAGGCTCTATAAAAAGTTTATTTATCTCTGTAAGTAAACCCTATAAAGAAATCTCAACGCAGACACTCAGTCGTTGCGTTAAAAATATTTTGCGTAAAAGCGGTGTCGATACTAACAAATTTTCTGCTCATAGTACGAGACACGCTTCGACTTCGGCTGCAAGCAGGAAAGGTGTTAGTTTCGATACCATTAGACTTGCAGCAGGGTGGTCTAGAAATTCTAAAATGTTTGCTCAGGCGTACAACAGAACTCTTATGCCAAATGTATCATTCGCGGAAGCAGTTCTTGCTGATCAATGAGTTTTAACCTTAATGTTTTTGATAGTGAATAAGTTTTTTACCTCGTTCATTATTAGCAATTAGTTTTTGTTGGTAAAATATATACCTAATATTGTTCAAATTTTTTGTTTGTATTTTGCCATATTTTAAACATAAGTCTAGCCTAGGATTATTACATATATAATGTTACCTATTATGGCTTCAAGTAAAACTTTTTCTTTCCTTTACCTAAGGTGTTTTTTATTTTTTTTTCTTTTTTTTGCAACTTCTCTAAATATCTACATACAGAAAGAACCTTATTTACGAGACGAGGCCGAATATAATCAAAAGATCAAACGAACTTACCTGTGAAGTTCGATCTTGATTATATGAAGGCCTCGTCGAAGTAAATAAGGTCCCACCCTGTACACCCAATCCCATATTAGTTGCAAAAAATAAAGCTTTATTAAATGAAGACTGAAGTGGGATGCAGGGTACCGGGGACAAGCGGCCGGCCGGAAGAGTTTGTTTACTTTAAAATTTGTGATCGATAACGCCAGAGATGGAGGTACTACATACAGAAAGAACCTTATTTACTTCGACGAGGCCTTCATATAATCAAGATCGAACTTCACAGGTAAGTTCGTTTTGATCTTTTGATAATCTTGGACGTTTTATGACTGTATCAGTATTTTCCAACAACATTCACTCCTTCATGCCTTGTGATAAGAACTTCGTTGTAGTTAGAAGGAAGATAAAGAAAAATGACAGAATTCTTCTAATAAAAGAATGTACTGAACTAATCATCACGTCAAGCCCGAAAGGAAGATTGAATTTAAAAGCGCGATTAAGGATTACAGAAAAAGGTGGGCACATTTCTATAAAAAAATTTGCTTGTCTGAAGCTACCTTACCTAAAGGGTACCAAAAGATATGAAAGTCTCCTTCACTATTTCATGCTTTGTACAGTTCACTCATACAGAAGACAAGAAATGTTATGTCCTTGCTCGCAACGTGTTCTCACTAAACATGAATTTAAACTCAACACATCTACGCAAATCAGATCTTTTCCCGAGAAGGTTGCGTATCCAGACATCAAAGTACCAATTACTGCCAAAAAAAATGATAACCATCTAAAAATTAGAACGATTTCCTCGACTTAAATACTTTGAAGTAAAAAGTTATTTTTTAAAAAACAATTTTATTTCTAAAAATGTCTTAACAGTAAGAGTTTAAATATGAGAATGAATTACATAAAAATGATTAAATGTATGTTAACTTCAGGCCTGGGAATCTGCATCAGCAAATCGTCATCCGTTCTTGAAATCGCTATCGTGGGAATTACTTCTATCA